>JARHVA010004600.1:1395000-1504366 GCA_037957365.1 Torreya grandis
CACATCGATCCTTTTTCATTATGGAGTATAATTATAATAGACAACTAACATGTTGATGTCATAGCTAGTATAAATTCTATGATTCCCATCAAAATTAATTATGATCAATAAAAATTCACTATTTGATAGCCACAAAATTCATACATATCTATAGTAAAAGAAAAGGATTTAAAGATGCTAACATTTACTTGCAGTGCAATAAATTTAGAATATTATAGGTATATATAAAAATATTTATATAAGGACTGTATCTCTAAAAATGATACCCTCAATGATTACCTCAAAGTACAATGTAAAAAAATGTTTTATGTTATAATTGGAGTATATTTATTTAAAATATCATTATAAGATAGATAATTTAGTGTCTTGGTAATGGGGAGGCTAAAATTTATTTATGGAAGTACATGAAAATGAATATGGATGTCATTTCAATTAAAACACAATCTCTTAGAAACTCTTAAAATAAGGGTATTATTATCCTACATTGGAATAATATTTCCAAGAAAAATAAGAATGCCAAGAGCATGATAATTTCCATAATATCAAAAATATATTGATTTAAATCATATGCCATCACAAGAATTACAACCTATTATTTTACCATGGCCATTATCCCCTTGGGGTTTTGACTTAATTGAAAATATAAATCTATAATCATATGAGGTCCACATATTAAATCTTACAGTTATAGATTACATTAAAAAATGGATAGAAGTTATATCATTATCATAAACTGTAGAGGAATATATATATATATATATATATATATATATATATATATATATATATATAGACACACACACACACACACACACACAGATATATATTACATACAAATATATATGTATAAATATACAAATATATATATGTGTGTATATATATATATATGTATATATATATATATATATATATCTTTGTGTGTGTGTGTGTATATATATATATATTGTATGTATGTATATACATACATACATACATACATACATGCATATATATATATATATATATATATATATATATATATATGTATGTATGTATGTATATATGTATGTATGTATGTATGTATATATGTATATATGTATTTATGTATGTATGTGTGTGTGTGTGTGTATACATATATATATGTATATGTGTATATATGTATTTATGTATGTATGTGTGTATGTGTGTGTGTGTGTGTGTGTGTGTGTGTGTGTGTGTGTGTGTGTGTGTGTGTGTGTGTGTGTATTATTAATGATGAATACAATTTCATGATTTAGACTAACTTATGCCATTTTCACATATAATTGTTCTTCATTCAGGAATAAAATAATTAAGAGATTATGTGTTACATATAACATTTGTATACACATAATAGCTTCAAAATTTATCAATTATTTATAATTTCTATCTTGTAGGAACCTATGAAGTCTCAATTTATCTAAGTGTGTGCCTTAAGGGGTGCACTTGGAAAGGGGTGAGTAGACTATTGGTGCTTCATAAGATTTTTGTCCCTTTTTTCCACTTGATATCTACACACATCTCCTAAAAACTATTCCCCTAAGGTTTGCCTCCTATTTTTCACCCTCACCTAGTCATTTACCACCTTCATTAGCCCTTTATCTAACATAAACCCCTTTTTTGGTAGTTTACATGACATAGTCAACCACATCAACCTTGTATTATTATTTAAAAAGCTTATTAGTAACTAGGTTGACCATGTTTGACATAGTTCATAACATAGTTAGTTTTTGCCAATTTCAATACTAGGTTTGTTGGGTTGACCTTGTTAGCCTAAACTTTTGAATGATTTAGAGTTAGATCTACCTATATAAACACATCCATTTTTCCATTATTAGAGAGACAAAAAGAGTTAATTATTCATTTGTGCTTCTTTACAATCTACTCTTCATCCATTTTACTTAAGGAGTCTTAGCTTAGGGTTTTTAATTATTGAAGAATTTTGTCTTGTGGAAAAGTCTTAGATTCTTTGGCCTTTCTTAGTCATATTTACAAACCACAACCTATTGTGAAGCACCTTTGGTGAAGGGAGAGCTTGAGTCTCGATAGGTTCATCTTCTAGGTAAGTATCTCTAGTTTTTCTCCTCTCTCTAGTAGATAGAAGTAACATAAGTAATGGATTTTGAATATATTACTCTCCATGCATTAGATATTTCATTTACATATATTAAATATGATTTATATGAAATTATAAATGCATCATGTCTATAAATCAATCATGGCTTGAAGAAGATAGAGCATATCTACACTTCTTATTGGGAATACTTTTGTTAAGTGGGAGCATGACCAATATGGGGATCGACTAGACACAATTAGGGGATCACTTGTCATAATACACCATGTGAGGTAGGGTTCAAAATCATACATTATAACACAATCATGAAATGACCCTAAAATAGGCCTAAGGTTTTATATTTCACTTATTATAACAAATAAAAAAGTAAATCTAATATAGTACACACTAAGCTTACGGCACAAAGTGGGAGTTGGAAATAAATAACTAAACTCAAAATGCATATAATACATATACTCATGTCAATTTATATGGAATCCAAATGCATGTAAGATAATAACAAATTCATTATCTATCTATGCTTACAAAGGAGAAATAAAGTTAGGAATACTTACCTTGAAGATGAACTAGTTGAGCCTCAATCTTTCCCTTGGCCAAAGTTCTTTACAAGAGATTATTTTGGTATGCAAGGATAACAAAGAAAAATTAGCTATAAGATGCACAACCTATCTATTTATTCAAATTAAATATCCACAAGACAAAATTTGTATCTCCAAAGAAAGTATGGAACCCTAAGTTTTATTCCTCAAGTATAATGGTCAATAAGTAGATGTTTATTCACACTTATTATTATTTAGTTCTCTATATCAAATGGTTGGAAATGAACTTGTATATATACGTGGATCTTTCCATAAATCCTCCCAAATTTTTTAGCTATATAGGGTCGGCCATGGTTGACCCTATATATTTTTAAGGACAATTTACTAGGTTTGAGCTAGGTCAGCCAAAAGGCTAACAAACCCAAAAAGTGAAAAATACCCCTAAATTGTATAGGGTTAGCCATGGTTGACCTAGCACAACTTATAGTCCAAAATGTAATTAAGGAAATAAAAGGAAGATGGAAAGAGGAAAATGATTAGAATGGGTATGAATAAGAATAATAATATTAGGGATAACAATCTTATAAATCATCGATGGTCTTCCCACCCCTTTCTTGGTTTACCCCTTAAGGCATGCACTTAGAGATATTGAGAATAGATAGGTTCCTTCAAGATACAAATTTTTAGTAATCAATAAAATTTTAAAAATATTATGTGTGTACATATGCCACACTCGAAGCTCATCACATGTCACATAAGTGCAAGACGGGATGGTGCTTCAAGAAAAGAACATGATAACACTCAATATTGATGCTAAGAAAAGTTTATTAAGTAGAAAAAAAATGAAGGAAAGGATAAAATCAAAAAGCACATTTCTTTGCTTACCTTAGTTCTATAAATAAACAATTAGATTGTAAGAGAAAGGTGAAGGTGTCCAATGTGAAGAACACTAGGCAAACTTATAGAAGTTCATGCAAAAAATAGATAAAAGTCAAAAAAATTGGAAAATAGGAATATGTTAGTGTAAAATATTCTCTACATCATCATGATTCCAATGCATTTTACAATTCAAAAAATGGATGAGTAGAGAAAAAGATATGGTCAAAACAATGAATCAAAATAATAACTAGGTAGAAACAACTAAATCAAACCAACTGACCTAGTAGGCTGAAAATAGGCAAAATCCACACTACTGACCTAGTAGGTATGTGCTGACCCTATACATTTTGTTTATTGCCAACCTAGTATAATTTTCCAACTAATCTAGGAAGTCTAGAATGATAACGTAGTACTAGGGAGAGGAAAAGGAGAGGGTTAACTTAATTTGTTAAGTCAAGATTAAAAATATTTAAGGAAAATGAATAACAAAATGATGGAAAATGAATGACAAATGATGTCAAAATGAATTATAAATGATAGGAAAGAAATGATAAATGATAGGAAAAAAATGAAAAATAAGTGGAAAACATAGTAAATCATGTTGGAAAGTGTGTAAAACATTAATGATAAAAATTAATGTAAAAAATACTAAATCATGTTGGGAAGTATGTAAAACATGAATGGAAAAATAAATATCGAAGAAAGAAAACTTGAACAAATATATGTAAGAAAGGGAAAAGTAAGATTATGTAAGATAGGCAAAAAGGAAAACATGAAAGATGGAAACTAAAAATGTAATTAAAGATGTAAGACAAATAATAAGAAGGCATACATAAAGAGAAACATGTCATAATGGAAAATTTCATATGTAATATAAGTGAAGTCCATAAATATAAAACAAGAACATGATGGATAAATGAAAATCAAAGTCTCTAAAGGTTGAAAACTCAAACTTAGTGTTTGTTCTAAGATGCAATTTAATAAAACACAACCACCTAATGACATGACTAGTATGAAAATGAGGTGGTGTGGTAAATAAATGATGTATGGGTGTAATATATAGATGATCAAACATATTTTTTTGCTCTAAGGATATATAAAACTAAAACTAATTAATGTTGTCATGCTTTTAAGAGATAAATAAGAAGGAATAATAGAAGAGGGAAAATAGATTTGGAATCACAATTTTCCTATCAAGGTGGGGAAATGAAATGGGTAGAGGGGAGAATTAAGGAAAAAGAAAGATAGAGGAAATATTTATCGAATTCAAGACACTCAAATAAGGTTTGTAAAAAAATAGGACTTTCAACCATAAGGATTATGAATAAATTCTCTTAGCCACATAAGTATTAGGTCAATAAATGAAGTATATATATCATCCCATGAAGGCTAAATTCATGAAAAGTAAAATGGACCTACCTTGCCACAATGTGTTCCCCATTCTTTAGGACCCCTTATAGATCTATCAATCTACTATGAATATTGGGTACTTGCATGAGAAATTAGGTATCACCATAGAGATTTTTGAATTCTCATATTCCAATATACTGACCTACCACACTCCAAAGGACCTCAGCTCTATGTGAGGATAACTATGGAGTTTGAGATTTGATTATAGATAGGAGATGTACTTGTAATAATGTATTTTTGTGTGAATTTGACTTTTCATATTTGTATGTTGCATTTTAGATATCATTTCCTTTTATTTCAAATGATTTGAATTTTAATTTTGTTGATGGATTTTTAAGGATTCCTCCTCCATACGGATTTGGAAAACCAAACATGGGTGTTAAAGATGAATTTAATTTGAATACTTGGGACTTGGTTGCTAAAAGAGATAAACTTAAAAGAGCATGGGGTCTAAGAGTCTCATAAATATAGGTAAAATAAAAGTGTTATCTTGAATTTGACTTTGTTTGATCCAATGTGGAGTGAAAGAAAGGGGAAATCAAGAGGACTGACAAATGGAACAATTTGAATTAATTCAAATCACAAAAAATGTGACAAAGAGAAAAAAGGGATAAAATGATAGAAAAGTGTGATTACTTATCATAAGAATGAGGAAAATAGATGAAAAACATGTGAACATATATTGTTGTACAAATTCCATCTATCAAAAAAAGTAAAATCTAAAGTTGAGAATAAGGATCAAAAGCATTTTATATAAAAAGAATGACAAGATGGTAATTTTATGAGGAGGGCTATGCCTTATCCATGGTATTATATTGCAACTCATAAAAAATAAACCCACAAGGGTACCAAAAAACATGTGAAACAATAAAATGAGAAAAGAAGTAATGGTGGTATTTTATGAGGGGGGTTAGGCCCTATCCATGGTCTTATACTACAAACTCACAAAAGAGAAACCCACGGGGGTGAATTTTAAATAAGGGGAAAAATAATTATAAATCTACTAAGGAAAAGAATAACATAAAAATACAAAAATAAAAGAAGTATATGAGGACAAAAATGAAAGAAAATGCCAAATGTAATGTGTAATAAAACAAAATAATTTAAAGGAAATAATGATGCTTAATAATGTGAAACTAAAAAGAAGTAAATTCACAAAAAAAAACATAAGACAATAAAAATATATGTTAACATATGTATCAAAGATGAACATGTGAAATACAAGTTTATAAGTCTCAGAAGGTTTATTTAAGCTGAATGTGGTTTTTATTATGCATTTTAGAGTAAGAGTGGGTATCATAAGATCCTCCAATAGGTGATTAGATTTAGGGATGGAATCACAAGATTCCCCAAAGTCTAAAGGGTCATGAGCTAGGTTCGCCAAAGATAAACTAGCTCCTAAGTGAAAAATACCCTGAAAATGTATAGGGTCAACCTAGTCGACCTAGTACAACTGACTGACAAAATGGGATTTAGGTAAGTAAAAGGAGGATTAAATGTAATAAATTCCTAGAATGGGTAAAATAGAGAATAAAAATCTTAGGTTTAATGGTTTTAGGAGAAAATTGTATAGATAATAAGTAGCAAAAGGGACAATAATCCTACAAAGCACTAATGGTCTTCCCACCCCTTTCTCGATGCACCCCCTAAGGCATCCACTCAAAAAGATTGAGACTCAATGGGTTCCTCCAAGATATAAAATGTCATTAATTGATAAATGTTTGAACATATTGTGTATACATATGCCCCATTTTAATCTCATCATGTGTTATGTGAGTGTAACATAAGATGGTGCTTCAAGAAATAAAACATGATAACACATAATGTTGATGCTAAGTAAAGTGCAGTAAGTAGAAATAAGATAAATGAAAGGATAGAATTGAAAAAAACATAAATCTAATTACCTTAGTGATGTACATAAATAAATATACTGAAAGAGAAGTGAAGACATCTGATTTGAAGAACACTAGGTGAACCCATAGAGATTAATGCAAAAAATAGCCAATAATCAAAAAAATTGGAATATAGGCATATAGGAGTGAAAATGAGTTAAGGAAAAGATATGAGGGTATTAATAAAAATTATAAAATTAGGATTATTAAGGCAAATCTATAATATTGAATTCAAATTAATGATAAAAGGATGGAAAAGGAATTATAAATGATGGAAAATGAACAACAAATCATTGTAGAACACAATATATCACATTGGTAAGCATGTAAAGCATAAATGGAAAAAAATAATGTAGAACATAATAAATCACATTGGGAAGCATGTAAAACATAAATGGAAAAAAATAATGTAGAACATACTAAGTCATGTTGGGAAGCATGTAAAACATAAATGGAAAAAAGGAATGCAGAATATACTAAATCACATTGGGAGAATGTAAAACATAAATGACAAAAAAGAATGTAGAACATACTAAGTCATGTTGGGAAGCATGTAAAACATAAATGGAAAAAAATAATATAGAACATATTAAATCACATTAAGAATCATGTAAAACATGAATGACAAAAGAAATATCCATACAAGAAAACTTGAACAAAGATAGGTAAGAAAGTGAAAAATAAGCTCATGTAAGATAGGCAAAAATAAAAACATGAAAGCCTAAAAATGAAATGTAATTGAAGATGTGAGACAAACATGAATAAGGCACACATAAATAAAAATATGTAATAATTAAAATTTTCACATGTAAGATAAGTGAAGTCCACAAAAATCAAACAAGAACATGATAAAGAGATGAAAATCAAAAACTTTATTGGATGAAAACTCCAAACTTAGTGTTTGTTCTAAGATTCAATGTAAGAAAACACAATGACCGAATGACATGACTAGGATGATAATGAAATGGTGTCGTAAATAAATGGTGTAAGAGTGTAATCCATAGTTACTCAAACATTTTTTGCTCAAAGGATAGATAAAACTAAATCAAAGTAATGATAGCATATTTTTAAGATGTGAAGAAGGAATATATAGAAGAAGGGAAAACAAATTTGGAATCACAATTTGTCTTGTCAAGGGGAAAATGAAATGGGTGGATGGAAGAATGAAGGAAAAATCAAGGTATAGGAACCCTTTATCTAAGTCAAGATAATCAAATTAGGTTTGTCAAAATAAGATAACTTTCGACCTCAATAACTTTGAATAACTTCTCTTAGTTACACAAGTCTTGGATCAACAAATGAAGTATATAGATCATCCCACGAAGGCTATATGCATGAGAAGTAAAATGGACCTACCTTCCCACAATGTTTTCCTTATTCCTTAGGAACCCCTATAAAACCTTAGTATACTATGAAGATTGGGTAATTTTGTGAGAAATTAGGTAGAACCATAGATTTTTTTGAATTCTCCTATTCCAATCTAATAGCCTACTACACCCTAATGGACCTTGACTTAATGTGAGGCCAATTGTGGAGTTTGAGCTTTGATTAGAGATAGGATATGTGCTTAGAATCAAGTATTTTAAATTAGATGCTCCACTTTGAGGTTGGTTAGGCTTGGATGAATCAATGTTATAATAAAATGATTGAAAATGTTATTTAGTGATTGTTTGAGATGGTTCAAATTGAGTCATAATAACGTCCTTCCTTTTTACTTGGTCTAAGGCTTTGTCTAAAGTTTTAGGTCAAAATATTTAAACTTTGTATTGAAGGGGAGGTTTATGATTAGTAAAAAATAGTTTTAAAAGAAAATCATCATTCATGTTATGGCCCACTTTATCAGTGAGAGACTTCCATCATTTGATGAAAGTATGAGTAGATTAATTAGGAAGTTGCTTGGCATTGATGAAATGGATAAGGTAATTTTTAAGAAGGTCATCATGTTGGAATTCCTTCACTATAACATTGACTAAATCCTCTAGTTTATGATATGGAATGTCTAGGAAGTTGTTTGTACCATTCAAGTGCATCACCAACAAAGGTTTTGGCTAAGCACTTGGTGGTATTAAAGGTGTTAGTTTGGACCCGTTCCTTGTAGAGATTACCAAAAGACTTTAAAAAGATAGTAGGCTCATTAGTCCCATTATATGTGCTAGTTGGAAAAATGTTCCTAATATATATGGAAGTAAGGAATGGGGATAAAGGTTCATTTTGAAGATGTTGAAGAATTTTGTGATTCATTAGAGGTTGAGGGATGATATTCTCATTGGAATTTCCAAGAAGTGAAGGGATAAAATTTTGATTTTCTTGAGACATGATGACTTGAGGTGGTTGACTAATCATGTTGAATAAATTTTGTTACATGTTCATCACTTGAGAGGTCCTATTTGTTTACATGATGTTCATTTCTTGTATGACTTATTCAAGAAGTTGAGTTGTATCAATAGGTGGATTGGTGTTTTTAGGGGGGGTATATGTGTTGATAGAAGGGGGATTATTAGTGTTGGTGGGAGGATTACCAACATTGGTGTTATTTGTCTTAAAGTGTGGTAGAAGAAGAAAGAATCTTGGTAAATCCACCATTCTTGTGAGAAGTGTAAATAGTATTATCATCAAGGTTTTTGAAAAATTGGGAACCATCTAGATTATCAATGTGAGTGGTTTCAACCATGTTACTCTAGGAAGTGATAAGTCTTGGTGATCATGTTATAGGTGTAACAAGAGGATTATGAACATTGGTTTTAATGGTATGAGTGTTGATAGGAGGGGGATTAGTTTTTGTAAGATTCCCATAATTGGTATTGGGAAGAGGATTATGATAAATGAACTCAACTACATTACATTATGTAGGGATTAGTTTTAGTTTAGGAGAAGAGGAAGGAAGAAATTGGATAGTTTCATATGAAGTAATGAAATAAGTGAGATTATTATCTAAATCCTTGATTATATAATGTTATCAACTAATATAAGGCTAAAAATATGTCATTATGATGAAATAATACTAGGTAAACACATAAAGATAACAAAAAGTGATATAAAATAGTATAGGGTCAACTATGTCGATCTTGTACAATAAATAGGGACTAAAAAAGCTCTAGAAATAGTACAGGGTTGACTAGATTGATCATATACATTGAATATGGGATGGAAAATATCTAAACAGAGTATAAGGTTGATTGGGTTGATCATGTATAGTGAATTGAGGATAGAAAAAGGTACAGGGTTGACTGGGTTGACCTGGTACATTAGATAAGAAAGAAAAGAAAGTTTGTAACAAATTTTAAACTAACACAAGATAATTTGTTTAAGTAATGTAAATAATTAAGTACTAAAAGGAAAAAAATAGTCAATTAGATCAACACTAGCCAATATAATTGAGGCACACAATACAAAAACTTTCACTAACATTGGCTAATTTAAGTTTGTACACACACAATTGAGTAAAGAGCAATCAATAAACTTGGAAAGTAAAGAGATAACTAATTGGTCAACCTAATAAGTTTATTATATTATTAATAAATGAGTTTATAAGTAATGGGAAGTTGGTTGTAAAGCAAGGAACTAGATATAAATCTAAGGATGGTTTCAGGTAGTTTAGGATAAAAGGGACTGTAGTTTTAATTATAGAGGCTTGGTATTGGGGCCTACCCCCTCACTTCACATACCAAAATGATAAGGGTGTTGGTTGATTATCCATAATATACCATTTACCATGATTATACTTGACCAGAGTATCAAGTCAGCTTCCCCCTTGGTGATGAAATCCAAGTAGGTTGGCCTAGGGTAGACATATTCTAAAATGATTGTTTAGATTATGTGATTTATCTTTATGTACATAAAATAGAAATAGTGAAACTAAATAGTAAATTTAAACCCCCTTAATTAGAATGTGTGAACTATTATAATCATGCAAGCAATAAGAAAAGAAAGG
Organism: Torreya grandis; assembly: GCA_037957365.1. Taxonomy (NCBI): domain Eukaryota; kingdom Viridiplantae; phylum Streptophyta; class Pinopsida; order Cupressales; family Taxaceae; genus Torreya; species Torreya grandis. The sequence continues at coordinate 1,405,723 of JARHVA010004600.1, forward strand.
AGTGAACTAATTATTAGCATATATAGATTAATTATAATTTGAAACAAGGTATAATGCTGAAATTATATTCAAAAAATATAGAATAGGGTTAACATGCTTCAAATTATACTAAAAAATCAATGTTTAAAAATGTAAAAGGTCAACTAAGGTTAACCTAGATATTTCAAGTAGCACACAGAACATAGAACTGGGTTGATAGGGTCAATCTAGTTGACTGTGCAAAGGTAGTTTTGAAGACTATAAATTGTGAATGGAAAGATAGTAAAATAAAGAGATAGAGAGATAAAAAGGAACCTTGGTGGATTAGAGATGTAAAAGAGGAAAATATCTAATCAAGAACCTTGAATAATGTTGGTAAAACTTGCTAACTAGTTTAATAGGTTGATTAAGTTATGGAGGGACCTATTACAAAAGCCTAAAAATGTACATGGTTGACCAAGGTCAACCTAGTATGTTTTCTAGATGCTTTAAAGTGTATAAGGTCTACTAGGTCAACCTAGTATCCTAAACTAGAAGTCTAAAAGTATATAAACCTATATTAGGTCATTTGAGTCAATCCAGATGCATATTCTTCAAAACATGTGCACAAAGATTAGAATTAGGTCGACAGAGTCAATATAGTATGATAGATATGTGATAAAAATAATGCTAAAAATAATGAAATAAAGTGAAATAAATCTATCAAGGGTTAGTTTCATGTCAGGTTCACTTGAATACATGTAATAAAAAATGCATCATGTCTATAAATCAATCCTGGATCAAAGAAGATAGATCATACCTACACTTTCGATGGGGAATATATTTATTAAGTGGGATAATGACCAATATGGGGATCCATTAGACACAATTAGGGGATCACTTTTCATAATACACCATGTCAGGTAGGGTTCCAAAGCCTATAGTCTAACACAATCATACAACAACCCTAAAAGAGTCATAAGGTTTGATATTTGACTTATTTTAATAAACAAGAAATTAAATATAATCTAGTGCACACCAAATCTTGTGGCATAAAGTGGGGGTTAACAAAAACAACTAAACTAAACATGCAAATAAGACATATACTCATCTCAATGTATATGAAATACTAATTCATGGAAGAGAAGCATAATTACATTGTCTATATACTCTTACAAAGGAGAAATAAAGTTAGGAATACTTACCTTGAAGATAAACCCATCGAGTCTCAATGTCTCCCTAGGCCAATGTGATTCACAAGAGATTGTTATGGTATGTAATGATAACAAAGACAAATCAACTCTAGGCTACACAACCTATTTATGCATCTAAAATACTTCTTCACAAGAAAAAAATCCATATCTCTAAAGAAAGTATAGAACCCTAAGCTTTATTCCTCAAGTAGAATAGTCAATAAGCTGATGTTCATTCACACTTATTCTTTTTCACTTCTCTATATCAAATCATTGGAAATGAACTTGTATATATAAGTAGATATTGACCTAAATCCTCTAAAAAATGTTAGTTATATAGGGTTAGATGGCTGACCCTATATGTTTTCAAGGATAATTCACTAGGTCTGAGTTAGGTCAGCTGAAAGGATAAGAAACCCAAAAAGTGAAAAATGCCCCTAAATAATATAAGGTCATCCACTTAGTAAAATTGATAGTCCAAAAGGGAATTAAGGAAATAAATAAGGATGGAAAGAGGAAAATAGTTGGAATGAGTAGGATTGAGAATAATAAGCTTAGGGTTAATGTTTTAAGGAGATGAGTGTGTATATGGAAAGTAGAAAAAGGAACAATAATCTTATGAATCACCAATGGTCTATCAACCCCTTTCTCAATGCACCCTTTAAGGCATGTACTCAGAGAGATTGAGACTCGACATGTTTTTGCAAGATACAAAGTGTTAGTAATCAATTAAAGTTTAAAACTATTATGTGTATATATGATTATCTTATGTATGTTTACTTTTATTATTCACCAAGCCATGTTATGTCATAAGATTTAATAAGCAATAGATTAAACATTACTTATTATTAGTATAATGAATATGAAAACATAGGGCCTATTTAGGGTTATTGCATAGTTTTTCTTGATTGAAGGCTTTAGAACCCTCCCTAGTGATATTATTTTGGGAAGATATCCCTTGGATAGGTATAACAAATCTATATTGGTCATGACCCCAATTATCTAATGTATCCCCAATCGAAAGTGTAAGTAGGATTTATCTTCTTTGAGCTAGAATTGACTTATAAATCTACTACATTTTCCATTACATACATTATGGTGAACCCAACATGAATCTAACCCTTGCAATTTTTATTTCATGCTTTTATTTTTATCTTTTTATTATTTTTATATATTTACAATACTATGTTGACTAGATCAATATAGTTTACAAATTTTATATTTAATTTGAACACATAGTTATATCAAAAGGACTATGATCTTTTTGTGCAAGTCTTCATTAGATACAGGTTACTAGATTAGATAGGTTGATGGAGTATTTTTATTCAATCCTAGATAACAAACTATGTCAAATAGGTTGACTTAGTCTTTTAATCAACATATAAATCAAAAAATTAAGTTGGTTTGGTTGACTTAGTCTTTTAGTCATCATCCAAATCAATAAACTAAGTCGACCATGTCAACTTAGTCATCTTATCTTACTTTAGTAAACATGGTTTTATAGAACTAGGTTAAACTATTTGACTTATTTTTTAGAAATTGAAATAAATATTCAAGGAACTTTAGTAGAATATTTTCAATCCTCATCATCCTCCAACCCACCAAGGTAACTCTCTTTCTCTTTTTGTCAATTTAGTACTTCATTAAAGTTCTATTTTATGCAAGTTTGCAATCTTTAAAATTATAATCCTATAGCAAACTCAATCAACCTGGTCAACATAGTTTTGTAGCCCATCTTTTGTCTAAAAGACTAAGTCGACCTAGTTGACTTTGTTATTAAAGAATTTTTATTTTATAGAATAGTATCGACCTAGTTGAGTCTATTTTTTACTATTTTCATATAGTGTCATCTAAACCAACTCTATACCATTCTTAAATTGGGAATTAAAAACTATTTTCTAGTAATTAATTCACACTTTCATTTTTAGTTGTTTGCATGCTTAGAGTAGCTCATATAGTCTAAGTAAGTAATTTTCAAATTACCATTTAGTTACACTATTTTTATCTTTTCTCACACACTAAAAAATCACACAATAGTCAAAATGTATTTAAAATTTGTCTTCCTAAGGCCTAAGTACTTGTATTTCATCACCAAGGGGCAAGCCAACTTGATTTTCTAGCCAAGTATAAATATATGGTTAATGGTATATATGTTAAAGTACCTAACACCCTTATCATTATGATATTGTGAAGTGATGGGGTATGATACAAAACTTGAAAGATTTGGTTGAAAGATAATTCAAGAAACAAGAACAAAACAATTCAAATAATGTTATCTCTGATAAGAGATGTTTTTATTGATCAAATTTGCAGATCCAAACATATGCTTATCTCTAAGAAGAGATGTTTTATTCCCATTTTGGGTTGCATATTCATTTATAAATGTTTTGAAGGTGTGGGGAGGATATGGAAGGTCACCATTCTCGTGGGAGATGAATTGGTTCGACTTCCATGATTTACAACAATACAAAATTTGAGGAATTACTATTTTTAGAAACTTACTATTTTTAGACTGCATTACTAAAATTGAAATTTCGAACACTTCCTTTGGGTTTTAGGGGGTAAAAATTAATTGATAAAATATCATTCCATCTCATGATTTTCCCCTCATTATTATCTTTCCAATGGTTCAAACGGAGAGTCAATTGGAGCTACTATGCAAAAGTTATGGCTCCCGAAAGTTCTGCCATCAATTGGGGTGGACCCTTCACCTGAATTGTCATCTAAATTGTTGTCCAGATCATTCATCCCTCCTTGAGAAGCAATGGTCCCCATTGCATCAAGATTTTTCATCAAGTGTGGTTGTTTTACTTTGATTTGATTCCCATTGCATACTTGGAAGGGACTATGATTTATGGAATTGTGCAGGGCCCAATTGTTCACCATTTCTATCTAACCATCAGTCTGTGGATGGAAGGTTGTGAACTTCTTCAACTCAATATCTATTTGATTCCATTATTGTGTTTTTTATGTAGTAAATACTATAACATCAACCCTTTTAGATTCTTATGGCTTGACCACCATGATAACAAATTTCTTGGCACTAATCAGAGAGACAGATATAGAAGGTGGTACTTCTGATACCCTATAGCATCATGTTCCAAGAGTGAGAGTGATCCTTCTAGTTCCTGATTCATATATACCATGTCAATCATATATGAATGGCTGACCAAAGAGTACATCACAAACATCTAAATTGACCACATGACATAAGACCTCATCTTGGAAAGGTTGTATTGCATATTTGAGAAGACATTGGTGGGTGACAAGGAGGTTTCTCCTTGGACTCAACCATACAATACTGTATGGTTTTGGGTGAGGCTTCATGGATAGATTTAGGATTTTCACAACATTAGCGGAGATTAAATTCTTTTGACTTCTACTATCAAGAATGAAATGCATAAGCTTACCTTTCACCCATAACTTAGAGTGAAACAACCTTTCCTTGTCATCTAACATCTTGTCATGTGTCTGTGATGAAGCAACAATGGCTTCAGGATTAGCATCTATAATTTCTTCTTCAACCTCTTCTAATTTAGGGTCTATATGAGGTAGAACAAAGGATTATGACTCAAAAAGTAGTGATTTGATAGCTTGACATTCTTCTTTGGAGTGAGTTCCATATTTGTGATAATCACACTTCCCAGTCTTTCCTTCTTTTTGCTTCCAATTTTGGCCTTGTGTTTGACCTTCTTTGTCACTTTTCCATTTTGAAGATTGATTCTTTATATTCATTCTTCCATGCTTCTGCTCAATATTTACTATGAACTTGTATGCCTCATCGATGGTTTCTAAATTGAAGAGTTCCATTTCTCCCCATATGTACCATTGTAGTCCACCACAATATTTGAGAACCCTATGTTTCTCACTTTCTTGGATGCCCAATCTCACAAATATAGAATAAAAAATGTCAATGTAATCTTGAACAGATTATTCCTTACCTTGGCAAAGTTGTTGCCACTCTATATATAGATCATCATATGCTCTAATGGGGTAGTATTCTTCCTTTACAAAATCTATGAAATCATCCCATATAGGTTATGTCTCAAGGCCAATATCATCTACACTGAATCTCTTTTTGTACACTTCCCACCAATTTTTGATAGGCAATGATGCTTTCAAAAGAGCATAATTACTCTTTTCTTTATCAGTGAATTTATTTATATAAAAATAAGATGACAATTGATCCAACCAATTTTATATTGCATCAGCATTGACTTTTCCTTCAAATGTAGGGATATCAAAATTCACCTGAACCTTGAAGGGTGTTGGGGCATTGAAAGGATGTGCAGGTACAAATGAGGAGCCAAAATTTCCCATCAAGATTTGTTGGAGAATTTGAGTGAATTATTATAGCATATATTCTTGTTTCTATTAGAGGACTTCTTTCACCATTTCCTTGAAATGATTGGATGCCTCAGTGTTGTCTACCATTTGAAGTCATTTAGAGTGAATAGGTGGATATTCTGTTGGTTCTATTTTCCACCCAAGCTTCCTGTAATCTAACCTCATCCTCAAGATCATACACTCTAAAGACAAACCACTTTGATACCACTAATCCAAACTTGAAAGCTTTGGTTCAAAGATAATTCAAGAAATAAGAACAAAACAATTCAAATAATGTTATCTTTGATAAGAGATGTTTTATTGATCAAATTTGCAGATCCAAACATATGCTTATCTCTAAGAAGAGATGTTTGGTTTCTATTTTGGGTTAAATCTTCATTTATACATATTTTTAAGGTGTGGGGAGGATATGGAAGGTCACCAATCTTGAGGGATATGAATTGGTTTGACTTCAATGATTTACAACAATACAGAATTCGAGGAATTACTATTTTTAGAAACTTACTATTTTTAGACTGCACTACTAAAATTGAAATTAAGGACACTTCCATTGGGTTGTATGGGGTCAAAATTCACAGAGTGGATCTCAACTCCATCTCAAGATTTTCCCCTCATTATTAAATTTCTAACGGTTCAAACGGTGAGTCAATTAGAGCTACGGTGCAAAAGTTATGGCTCTTAGAAGTTCTGCCATCAATTGGGGTGGACCCATCACCCGAATTGTCATTTGAATTATTGTCCAGATCACTATGATATTGTAGCCAAGTATAAATATATGGTTAATGGTATATATGGTAAATCACCTAACACCCTTATCACTATGATATTGTGAAGTGATGGGGTAGGACATAATACCAAGCTACTACCATTGCCAACATAGATCCCTTTTAGCCTAAAAATTATGAAACCTATTGAGGTCAATATACCCCCATTTTTTTAAAATTGGGACCCTTGAGATAATTTAAACCTTAACTCTGAAATCATGGCATGTTTTAAACATTATTATAATTTGAAGATCATCCTCTTTGATCAAGTTGGCTTACTAATTTCTGGTTTTTCTTTGAGCTTGCCCAATGTTGCTAATAATTGGTCTTCTTGTCTTATAGTTGTAAGTTTCATGGATCCCTTATGAAGAGATAATGAATAGAATTTACATATTTACTCTATTCAAGTTTTCACTATCCTTTGGTTTGTGAAAATTTGAATCTAAATTCATGTTCTAAAAGTTCTCCTCCAAAAACCCTGGCTTGAACCCTTGTTTCAAATTCAAATATTGGTAGGAATGATTTTGGTGGGAATATTTTAAATTTATTTTGACTTAAGCCCTAGTTTTTATGTTAAGGATTGGTTTTGTTTTTTTAACAAGATCAAACCTTACCCTAAAAATTGTGCTCAGTCCCTTTCATTTCCTTGTAGTTCCCTATATTTGTTACATGGTCCAATGTTATACTAGTAGGATCCTTTTATTTTAATCATGGTCTCCATTACAAAAAACTTTATCCTAAAATTTTAACCCTAAGGCTCCATTCACATTTATCAATGTAAATGATACCTTAGTCTTAAATCTTTACCCTAAGTTTTTATCTAATTGGGTCTAAACTTTTTATTGGTAGGATCATTTTTATTTGTATAGTAGAGTACCCTATATTATTACCTATTTATCCTAAATCCTTAAAGATAATGCCCCATTCATGTTCATTAACACAAACAAAACCTTAGTCTTAACATTTTATCCTAAGTATTATTTTATCCGGGGTCCTCACTTAAATACCTTGCTTCTTTATAGATCTGATGGTTCATGCTTCATCACACCTCTTGATCTAATGGAGTAAGGAAAATATTGACAAACTTGATAATTTAGTCCTTCAAACCAATCATGTATGAGCATCTAGATCACAATCGATGACTCTCACTTCGTCACAAATTTTAATCAAATAAAGTGAATGTAACATTGAAAATTCAAAAAGGCCAAGAAGCTTGACAAAGATACCACATGGCATTCCCACATTAGAATATAGGAATTTGATGAGCTTAGTGACCATAATTTGACATCTTTGAGGCCATCATTGATGTTTGCATGACCGTCAACTTTAATCCCACCAAAACTAGGAAATATATGAGCTTAAATTTGACATTTATGTGATCATCATTTTACATTCCTAAGGATGTCTTTAATGTATATGAGGACATAAAATTCAAGCTCTTCAAACATTTTTTTTAGACAAAAGGAGAATGTGTTTCTAACATTCGAAGGGACCACTTTGATATTATGCTTTAAAAACTTAGAATAAAATGATTTAACCTATCTTTTCATATTTATTAATATGAAATAGACTTATCTAAATGTATTTTAACCTAGGTATTTTATATAGCCATGCAATGATTAAAGCTCATACATCTTACATGATTTAAAGGTCTACACTCCATTATGACTCTTGATCCAATATCATGAAATCGCTAACAACTTTTCAATAGTTCTATAAAATACTACAAGTTGGACACATGGTAGACGCACATTCAATATGCAACTGATGTAGGATATGAAGCTTAAAAAGCCTATAGAGGTGTTAAATACCATAACCATAGGGTTCAACATAAAGGTGGCTAATGACATGTAAAGCCCTGGATCATGATCAATAGCCTACATTAATCCTTGGATCTTGATTGTATAGTGTAAAGAAAAAGGCAATTTTTAAATACCAATGGCTAGTGTTTTGAAGGCATTTATGAAAAATGCCATGAAAGTGCTAGATAGACACTAAATAAGCATCACACAAGCACACAATGATAAAAATAAAGATATTATGTGCTTGAAAATGCAAATGTATAAAGGCAAAGGTCAAAATCAAATCTGAGGCACATATGAGCTAAATTCCAAGTAAGCCATCACCATTAAATCTTCAAGAGATCCCCCCCCCCCCCCAAACTTGTATTAAAGCCCTAATTTGAGCTTGGATTGATCATAGTTAAGCTAAGAGAGAGTCTAATTATAATTTGAGCATAAAAGAATTGACCCAAAGACCATTTGGAACACAACATTAATTAATTTGTAAATTTTAGAAGCCATGGTAGCTTAGAGGCAACAATACAAGGATGAGATAGAGTTGTATTTGTCTACAGATAATGAAAGGAAGGTCTTCAAGGACACAAACATGGACATTAATACATTAAACATAGGTAATAAGAATTGGTCCAATATATTTTGAACCATTGAAGAGATTTAAGCCATCACTAAATAAAAATAAAAGATTACCACTATAACTAGAAGGTATTATGACCTAGTTGTAGTCCAAATGACTAGACTCCACCATGCAATCAACAAACTAGAGGTAATCCACTATATCAACATCCTTTCTCCCATTTTCAAGGACTATAGGATTGAGAAGGGTTGGATTATTCATGCAAGTACATTTAGAATAATTGTAATCATTTCCCCATTGGCCTTTGAGAGTTATAACAAGCTTCTAAAACCCCATGTGGATTTTCCCACTATTAAGGAATGGATAGGCAAAAATGATCTAGACACCATCCTTAGGCTATGGTTGCTCTAAGGGAGCCATGTGATCTGAGACTCTACTATAAATATCCTATTTTCCCAATTCATAGATGGGGTAAGGGTAATTATGACCTTATTAAACAAAATATTTGGATCCCTTTCAACTTCTTATGTCAATAAGAGTTGGGTGTCCTACATTTACTTTATGGTATAAAAAGAGTTCACTCCTATAATTAGAGAGATGATCAACATATATCTATAAATACAATTCAAAACCATTAATAATAATACTAATACTTAATTCTTCATGATGTCCTATCTATTAGATGCCTTACTAGCCTCCACCTAGATCCCTTATATAAAAAAATGGTCACTTTAGGGTAGATTCATAGTCTCCCACCACTATTTAAAGCTACAGATATTCAAATATAGGCATAACATTTAATTCATCTATGACTATGTGTATCTAACCCTGGTAGAAGCCATCATAGGGATCCCTATGCCTAAGAGAATCCTTCTAATCAAGACATGTGTGGAGCTAATGGGGGACATCTGGTTATATCCAAATTATATAGTGATCAAAAGTGAAAGGATTTTGATCTAACCTTATAGGTTCCTTGACTATGTTCCCATCAAGCTCACAGAGTAAGAAATTGCATACTAACTTATTAATGGTGTGGATAGAGTGTAAAAAAAAGGAGGAAAGGCCTCCTTCATCCCTTCCTTTAACCATTAGTAAGACTCTACTAAAAATTTGGATCAGGTGACTAATATGGCCATGCACAAGGAATCTTTCAAATTACAACTTGATGAGCCAAAGATGTGGGACCCCAATAGCATGATCTCCACACACTTGAAATATAAGTAATTTCCCAAGCCAGTGTATGTGCACCAACTTAGTGTCTATGCCACCATATATATCAAAGTAAACAATTTCAAATAAATATTGGCTAGGTTCAAGGGATATAACATTAGACTTAAGCATAGATTGACTAGCGATCAGAAGACCTTAGGTGACATATGGCAAATGTGACCTATGAAATCCCATTTTATGCTTATAACTTCAAGGCCCCACCAAGAGCAACCACAAGTGGAAGTTAAATGACCCTAATCATAGATTATACAAGGTCTTGGTAAGGAAATGTTGGAAGAGAGACCTAGTGAGGGCCCATCATCCTTAGTTCCTCTTGATAGACTAGAATCTCCAATTGAATACTTAGACATGATTACCTTGGAGAGAAATGAAATAGTGGAGGATTCCTTCAAAGTTATTGCTAAGGCATATGAATCTGATGAAGAAGAAGCACAAGCTAAAGAATCACAAGCCCAAATAGAGGAGGCTAAGAAAAAAATGGAAAGAGGTTGCCCTAGACCTAGTCTAAGTGGTACCATTAGAGAAGAGAATGGAAAAAATGGCAATGGTCCCAGTTGGATCAAAGAATTGAAAGTTGACTTTCACTCACCCCATGAGTGAAGTTAACTTATTTAGTGATGAGTACCCCATCCATGGACCAATCATCCATGATTGGTTCATCTATGGAAAAATGTAAAAAATCCCCACCTGGCACCACTCATGGGCCCTGAACAAAATTGTTAACATTGATGTGCATGATAATATCAAGCCATGGATAAGGCATTTAAAGAAAGAGTAGTAATATATAAGAATAGTGGCCACTGTAGGGTTGGATATAAAATAGATGGATAATCTAAGAGTATCAAGTAGTACCCAGATGGAGGTTCTTAAACCTTAAAAGTACACTAAACCAACTAATACTATGTAATTCAATCTAGAGATAGCTTGATTAGAGAGATTTACAACCAAAAAGGCCATGGTGGGAACTAAAGAGTTCACATTCCAAAAGGTAGAGCCATTTTTAGGCTTAACTCCAGTTTGGGGACAATAGCCTAGTAAACTACCCATTCATGAAGAGGATGTTGAAAGCTTGGTTGAGGCTCATTTATCTCAGGTTAGATCAGGAATCAAAGGTATGTAGCAAATAATATCCAACTTGGAAAAGGAAAATGAGGATTTGAAGACACAAGATATCTTATCAGTGCCAAAGGAAATGATAAATTTTCTAGATGAATCCTTATATGATATGTTTGAGGCCTTAAAATCAATAAATCTAAGGTAAAGTGCATTAAAATAAAAGAAAATAGTGGCCAAGGGTCTAATAGCCCAATGGCAAGCTTCACAAGACAAAATAATAGGGTTGATCAATATTCAAGTTTGAAGGTAGTTTCCTAGGTTTAAATCAATAAGTTTGGGACATTTGAGTACAATTCTAGGAATTATCATAGAAAAGATCCAAAGTTTGATTACTAGGTCTAAGAATCTAGAGATACTCCTAAAGGATGATGAGGAGCTAATAGAAAGGATTAAAAATCTCCTTGTGATAATGCTCAAATACCCTACACAACCTACTACCCTTGGCATCATTAAGGATGATGAATTCAAACATAGGGGTACTTTGGTGACCTAAGAAATAAAAGGTAAAAGTCAAGGCTAGTCTCAGGTAGACAATAATAGGATCCTAGACATGATCCTTAATATAAGAGAAAGGATAGCTAAGGCTAGAAGCATCAAAGAAGCCATGGCCAGAAATGATAAGGAATTGAATGAGCTTACTAACAAAATGGAAGAGTGTCTTTTGAAACTGGCTATAGACTTAGAGGTGGTTAGTGAACAACACCAAAAGGCTATGAACATTTTTCAACAACAATAAAAAAAGTTCTCAGGTGTAGGGCCCACCAACTAGCTAATTAATACTCTATTTTGTAAAAGCTTTATAATATTTTGAAAGAGGAATATTCTTTTTTAAAGGCATATGCTAGTTTGTTAGCATATTTTCCTCCAAGTCAGTTTAGTTTGGAAAAGCAAATGTATTCTAGAATTTTTTAGAAAAAGGATAGTTGTTTTTACTTCTTATACATTTGTATCTTGTAACTGATCGATATACTATCTTGTCCTATAAAATATAGTACTTCCATATTGTAAAGGAGATAATTTTAGGTAAAAATTTTATACTTTGAGCAGTTAACACAATCAAATAATTTTGAAAGGATTGTCCAAATTTTTTTGTGTTAATTATTACATGGCTTTTATCTCAATTACTAGTCTTAAGTCTTAAATTTGAATAATTTCTATGAATTCTAAATTGCATCTTTGATTATAGGGTTGCTAATTTGTGCTTATGTTAGATTATTTGAATGATATTAAATTTGCTTCATTTTATTTTCTCTACATTAGAATGTGATAATGTTATTTGAGTGTGGTATCAAATATTTAAAGTAAATTTGGTTCTTTCTTGTACTTTTGTATATCATCTTTGGAGGATTGTTTGGTGTGTAGCGAGATCTAATCTTATGCTATTTTTCACTATATACTAGTTAAATGTATATTCAATTGTAATTGAAACTTTGTCATAATGTTTGAGGCTAAGATAAAAAATCACTTATTCTATTTCTACCTTACCCTTCTCTTTTGATTTTTTTTTAACCACACCACTTTAGTTTATATTTCATTGTAAATGTCCATTTAGATTAGTTTTTAGTTTAAATATATAATCTTAATTCACTATTATTAGCATAGATACTCACACCTTATAAAAATTTGGTCCATGATGGCTCCCAACCATCAATTAATATAAATTTTGTGGAACAGTTAAACATTGCTTTGTCTCTATTTTATCAGGTAACATAAGTTTCTAAAACCTTTTACTCATGCTCTAAATTCCCATAATTTTAAATTGAGAAGTTTTTTTTGAACACTAAGGAAACCTATGATACATTCAAAGGCATCAAAAATACAATCCATAGATTTCTTTATAGTTACATATTTTCATCCAAATTCTCTATCACACTTAAAATAAAACTTTATAATAATCTAAAAACACTCAATATTACCACTTATTTATAATTTAAATTTCATTTAACTACTTGTTCTCTGATCATTGTGTGTTGTATGGTAAAAAAATTGCATTAACTAGTGTTGATGCAAGGTTTTTTTCTATGTTCCTCAATTGGATCATTATTATTAATCCAATTGGTTGTGTGTTTTATTTCATTTCTTCCTTCAATTAAATTTCAAAAAATTTCCCTATTTTAAACGAACTATCATTATGTTTGACACAATTTCTTATAGACTATATTTTCCCTTATTTGTAGTACTAAGTCAACCTAGTGAACCCTTTACTCTCTTTTACTAGTCAAGTTACAATATTAATTTGACTTGGTTGACCCTATATCCTTATTAGACTATGTTTCTCTCTGTCTAGTAGTACTAAGTCTACCCAGTCAAATCTATACTCTTCTCAATTCCCTTTTAGCAATACATAATTGACCCAGTCAACTTTGTAGCTAATTACTAACCTTGATCTCCTTTCTAGACAACTTAGTTCTCTTTTTCTCATTCCTTATATTTCTATTCATTTTATCAAAACATCATTAAAATAACATATTAGCATCTTCTTGGACAACTTGAATCCATTTAGACACTATATGGGGTATTTTTTCCTCCCTTTATTTACCTCTTAAGAGAACCCTTAGTCTTAGATCACCTTTTCCCCTCATTCATCTATGGATTGTAACATGTTTCAAATCACACTTCAAGATGAAGAAGGTGGATCCAATCCTTTTTTTACCTATCAATATAATTCTCATCTTTAATCCTTTCAACATAATGTGAGAGCCATTGATACAAGTCTATCCAATAATCCCACTAGTAATCTACCTTCTAACAACCCTTCTCCTAATACCAATTTGGGGACTTATCCCACAAATACCAACCCACAAATTGACATGACTCAACTTCTTTCACATGTCATAAAACAAATGAACATAATGCAAACATTTAACACCTCTAAAATGATACAATTACAATGTCATTTGATCACTATGGCTAATCAACCTTTAGTTCTCAATCCTCAAGATAATCCAAATTTTATTCCTCCACCTCTTAGAGATGCCTTAGGAAATGTTATTATTCAACCTATCATGAATGAATAAATGCTTTAAAATATATAAAATGAGCCTTTATCTCCATTCATCATCTATATTGATATCGATAATATATCTCTAACTATCACATATGATGGGACTAAAGACCCTACATCCTTTCTTAAAGAATTTGGTAATCTTTATAAAGAGTGGACCCAAATTAATATTTTCTCCACAACTAAACATCTAGTTAAAACCTCCACTAGTGATGTATTATAATGGTACAACCAATTTATCCAACATTCCATTTGGAAACTTGAGGATTTATTCAATCATATAGTTAAAGAGTTTCAACATAATGACCTTCCCAAAAGTTTCCTTATCCATTTCATCAATGCTAAGCAATCTCCCACCAAATAAACTCATGATTTTGTCAAATGATGGAAATATCTAGCCCATAAGGCCAACCAAAACATGACTAATGATATTTTTTTCAAAATAGTTATAACTACTTTAACTCCTTCAATTTAATATAAGGTTTAAACATTTACACCTAAAATTCTTAAAAAATCTCTTAACTAAGCCAAACATCAAGACTTTCTCATAAATTAATTCAAACCTAATACCAAATTCCTTAAAGAATATTTTCAAAATTATACCAATGCCATCATTGGAAATCCTCAAACCAAACCTAGAGTTTCCAAAGCCAATAATCTCCCATATTCTCACATACCACTAACTGTGTATCAAATTAAACAATTTTTACCACCCTCTAAACCCTTTACTTATCCACATAATCCTCCTAAATGATATGACCATAATAAATTTTGCTTGTTTCTTACTAAAATTAGTCATTAACATGAAAATTATTGAGGGATTACTAAATTTTTTGTCTCTTACATGCTTGGTGATTACTTCAATCATGAAACCATGATCCAACTCCATCATCAAGAGTACAACACTACTTCTAAAAAATGACAAGCTCCCAAAGCTTCTTCTTCTAATAACCAAAAATCTTTTCCCACATCTAATCATCATCATAATACCAAGGATTTTTATTATATTGATTCCAACTATGACCAATATTAAAAAAATTATCAATATGTTAACACAACTAAGGTTAACTATCATTAAAAACTAGCTCACAAAGATCCTATGACAAAACCTAAGAAACCATATTTGAAAGAACAAATTCTCAAAGATACTATAACCAATCATTTATATTTGGAATCCCATGAAAAACAACCCCATCTTCCAAATCCCTAATAACTTTCATTCCTTCCAAATCTACCTTACATTCTAAACCTTGCACTAGTTCTTCTTCTAAATCCCATTGGAACTTTATTGAAGAACTTAAATCCATGCCTTGTACTATTCCCCTTACTGAGCTAGTCTATACATCCCTTTATCATCATAAATTCCTCATTTAATAACTAAAAAAATTGAATTTCCATTTCCTATAGATGAAGAACCACCCTTTATTAAGTCTCAACCCACCAACATGCATACCATTGAATCCATTTGTCCTTCCAAGTCTTCCATTGAATTTATTTAGGAGGACATGATTAATGATGAAATACTTTTCCATGCTGATGATCCACCCCTATTTATTCAAATAGGCATTAATGTTACCCTTATTTGTAAATTTTTACTTGATGAAGGGTATGATATTAATGTGACATCTTTGTGGCTTATCTAACAACTTGTCTATAACAAGGATTATCTCAAGAAAACCCACCTCACATGTCATGTATTTTATTAAAATAATCAAAACCACATTTTTGTATTTGGATACCCATAATAATTAGACCTAAGACTATTCAAACTAACCTTATGGCCTTTGATTTTACCCTATCTTATAACATACTCCTAGGCCACCCTTGGACTCATAGAATGAGGGCCATCACTTGTTCTCATAGCCAATGCATCAAGTTCCTACATAATATAAAATTATATAAACATGAGGCTGATCCTAACCCTTAGAGTATTTAAGTTCCCAATCCAAAATCTCAATAACGCATTCCTACCATTAACTATGCTCCCTTTCCTAAATTCATCAACATCAATCTAGACATACAGGTGACTCTTATTGATTCTAATGATGATGAACCTAATTATTTTTAATATATTTGAAACACTACTAAGCTACTTCCTTATTTATTAGAGTGGCTTCCTCCCTCTTTATTACCTCATGATCACATTATTCCTCTCATTTATGAGATTAATAATTTCCCCTATATGAAATGCTCAGGAACCTTCTTACCTAGAAGATGCCTTCACATGCAATGATTATGTAGTGGCCAGATTATTCCAAGATCCTTTAATCATGTCTCTACATAAGTTTAGTGAACTCAAAATTTCACCATCTAAAACTCCCACCAAATCTCAAGTATGTACCATCTCTCTAATTTATGATGATAACTATATTATATCCCAAGATCAATCTCAAGACTTGGATGCTCAACACTATTAGAAAACATTATCTCAAATACATGATTTCAACCTTGATGTTCACACCATTTCCATGGATTTTGAATTAGCTCCTGACAATAATGTACCTCTTATTAATTCTATACTTCTTAGTACTCCTTGGGTGGTCAAAAATATTCTACCTTTTGAACCTCTAAAAATTATTTCATCTTCCCTACCACCTATAGATCCCATCATTACATCTGATTCTTTCTCCATCAAAGAAACTAATGATACACCAATCTTATCTAATCAACCAACTCCTTCTACTCCTAATATTATATTAGATGCCAAGGACATAGATATCCCTTAGATACATTATGAATATGATTTATATGGTAATCAAATTATTGATCTCAAAGTAGATGTTGATTATTATTGTCCTCTTCCCACTTTACCTAGTGATGAATCTATTATTCAATTAATTCATGCCTGAGAACTTCAAATTCCTTGAAAACATCACAAACTTAGGAATTTCAAAACTATATCCCCTTTTAATGACTTCATTTCTAGCATTTCCCCTAAAACTAATCCAATTCTTTCTTTATTAAATGCACCATATCACTTCCAAGATGGAAATGTTATGCTTATCAAAGAAAACAATTACATCAAATATGGTACTCCATCATGACCTCGACCAATTATAGTTTCTCTCAAACTCACACCTATTGATAATGATAACTTTAGCTTATTTTTCAATAAATATCATGAGATATTTGCCTAGTCCTATGAGGACATGCTTGGTATTTATCCTATCATAGTGCACAATATCATCACTTATCCCTATGTCAAAGCTATGCACTAATGTCAATAGAAATTTCCACCCAAGGTTTCCATATTATGACATAAAGAAATTATCAAAGTTATTGATGCTAAGTTTATCAAAAACATAGACTACTCTAAATGGGTTTCTAATATAGTCCTTATTCATAAAAAATTCACCATGGTCATTCACATCTACATTGATTTTCACAATCTTAAACTTGTTTGTCCCAAGAAAAATTGCCCTCTACCTTTAATATATGCCATTGTTGATTCCATATCTAGTTATGAAATGTTATCTCTTATGGATTGTTTCTTAGGATATAACAAGATTCACATTGCCCCTAAATACCAACATAAGACAACTTTCAACATGGAATGGGGTACCTATTGCTATGTTAGAATGCCCTTTGGCCTCAAAAATGTTGGATATACCTATCAATGGGAAATGACTCATATATTTCATGATATTATTCAAAAAATTGTAGAAACCTAGGTGGATGACCTCATTGTTAAATCTAAATGTTTCAAGACTCATTTTTTTAAATTTTTACATCTTCGACCACCTTTTTAAATACAAAGTTAGACTAAACCATTACAAATGTGTTTTTGGTGTCAAATCTAAGAAATTATTAGCATTCTTAGATTTTATCCATGGCATTGATGTTGACCCTACCAAGATTAATGTTATCATCAACATGCACATCCCCCAATCCATTCTAGACATTCATCCTTACATTGGTAAACTTGGGGTAATTAGATGATTTGTCCCTAAAATGGATTACCATATCTATTCTATAAATTCTCTTATCAAGAAAGGTAATGCTTTAGAGTGGATGGATCCTTATCAAAAATTATTTGATAATATGAAATAATAATTTATTCACCCACCTACCCTTCATCCCCCTTCAAATGATTGACCTTTGATCATATATACCTCTTCCATACCCATATCAGTTGGGATAATGCTTTCCAAATGAGATGATACTAGAAGAGAATATGCCATCTAGTATATCAATCAAGGCCTCATTAATTATTAGAAACATTATAAAAAAGTCAAATGTGATTGCCTCACCATATACTTTGCCATTAAATTTTTTTGACATTATATGCTTTATCAAACCACTTATGTTATCATCCATTACAATCCCTTTAATCACATCCTCTCCAAATCCTTTTTTATTGGAGATATAATTGGCAAGTGGATGGTCCTTCTCATGGAATTTTATCTCTGATTATGACTCAAAAATTTATTAATAGACAAATACTCACTGATCAACTTGCCACATCTTTGGTGCCCACTACTGACCACCTTCAAGATAGTTTTCTTAATGATAATATTATCTATATTAAATGTCTCAACCAAGACATATCCATTAAATATTACTTCCATTAATTCATTATTGATCCTAATTCAAGTAATTGCGATGAATATATAATCCTCCTAGATACTACTAAACCAAAATTAGTTATCAAAAAACTTCTTGGGATTAATGTCAATTTACACAAGGATATTTGGACCCTTCATTTTGATGGTGCTAACTGCCTTCAAGGAGATATGATAGGTTGTATCCTTACGATACCTCTTGGAAAAATCATCCCATTATCTTTTCACCTAACATTCAATGTAACTAACAACATGGTAGAGTATGAAGCTTTAATATTAGGCATGAGAGCTACCCTTAATTTAGATATCCAATACCTGCATGCTTAGGCAACTCCCAGATCATTTGATGCTAGTTCAATGGCGATTACCAATGTAAAATAGAGAATCTCATTTTTATCATCAAATTATAACTACTCTCACTAAATATTTCATTTCTTTCACCATCAATCCTATCCCTCAAGATCAAAATTCTATTACCGATTCCCTTCTTCAGCATCTCTTTATCATTTGAAACAAGTTTTTATTGATCCCACTTTCCTTATCCAAATAAGAAAATCTCCATCTTCTACTCAACCACAAGATTCACTTATCTTCCACATTGAGGATATCACCATTATACAAATCCCATGGTATAAATATAACATTCAATTTCTGTAACACCAAACTTATCCTTCCAACCTTTATTCCCATAAAAAACTCGCATTCCCAAATAGGATTTTAATTATATATTTCAATATAACATCATATATTATTATAATATTGAAGGTACCTTACCCTATTATGTTATTCAAAATTAAGTTCCTCCTCTTCTTGAACAAGCACATGGGGGCATTTGTGGTGACCACTGTAGTGGCATAATACAACCCATAAATGCTTATGTATGGGATAATTTTGGACCACTCATTAAAATATTCCATAAAATTCTCTTAAAAGTATACTTGTTAGCTCCATGATGATCTAATTCATTAACCTAAAAATGAGCTTCAAATTATATAATATCCCTAGCCATTCTCCATGTGTGCATTGAATCTCATAGGAAAATTACTTCACTCTTAAGATGGGCATGTCTTTAAAATCATAGCCATAGAATAATTTACCAAATGGGTTGAGGATATGCCCCTCATTAATGTTACAAGTACAACCATCTCTATATTCATCATTAATTAAATCATTTACCTCTTTGGTGTTCCTCAAAATATTTTAGACAATGGTGGTAACTTAAAAAATAAAGATGTTATATAGCTATGTGTTAAGTTTAAAATCCATAATGAATATTCCACACCCTATCATCCAAAATGTAATGGACAAGGCCACCAAAAAACATATAATATAATTCTCCAAAAGATAATTAGTGAAGCCCTCATATATTGGTACCTTCATCTTTATCTTATTCTTTGTGCCTATTCCACTAGCGTACACACTACCATTAGGGTAACACCATTATCTCTAGTCTATGGTTCTAAATAAGTCATATAATTAGAAGTTAAGCTTCCCTTTTTCTATATATCTATTCATGGTATTATATCCAATGAATAATTATGTGAATCTCACCTTCATGCTTTTGATCTCATTGATGAGCACCATCTCTATGTTCTAAAATACAATTGTAAATATAAGGCCCATATTACCAAATAACATAAAAAATGAGTTAAAGTTTGCAAATTTAATATTAGTGATCTTGTCCGTAAATTAGACTACAATCATGACAAAGAAAGTAAATATGCTAAAAATGGTGGGGCCCTTATTTAGTCAAATATATTTTTGGTCCAAGTACCTATTGTCTTCAAACTAATGAAGGCCATATTGTTAAAGAACCTACCAATGTGTAGTTCCTCAAGAATTATTTTGTCTAAATCCTTCACTTATTTTTCATAATTTATATATTCTATCTATCTAACAATTTTTATAAGATACTTACATGGGTCTCACCCTCTATAGTATCTCTCTCCTCTTATAAACCTTAGTCCTTCCTTTTGGTCTTTTGGTTTCCTTCTTTCTTATGAGTTGTATTGTAAAATTGCGGATAGGACCCAGTCTTCCTCATGATTTACTTTTGTCCTCATTTTTTTCTTAGTTTCTAATTATTTTTGACACACTTTATGTTTATATTTTTGTGAGTTAAAGTATAAGACCATGGATATGACCTTGCCTTACTCATAAATACAATCCCTTTCTTATTTTCTTTCCATATGATTCTAACACCCCTTGGGTTTATATTTTATGAGTTATAGTGGAATATCATATATAAAACCTAGCCTTCCTCATAAAATCACCATATTTTCAATATTCCTATTTAGATTATGTCTTGAAATGGCTATGATTTTATGATATTTGTTCTCAACTTTAGATTTTATTTCTTTCTTATAGATAAAATTTTCACAATAATATATTCTAGCATGTTTCCCTACATTTCCCTCATTCTTATGATAAAGAATCATATTTTTTTGTCAATGTATCCCTTTTTTCCCTTTGCCACATTTTTTGTGATTTGAATTCATTCAAAAAATTTCATGTTTCATTCCTCTTGATTTCCTTTCCTTTCACTCCACATTAGATAAAATAAGGTCAAATTTAATATAACACTTTTATTTCACCTAGATTTATGAGACTCTTAGACACCATGCTCTCTAACATCTCTTTTAGCAACCAAGTCCCAAATATTCAAATGAAAGTCATCTTTATCACTCATGTTTAGTTTCCCAAATCTGTATAGAGGAGGAATAGAAAAATGCATCAAGAAAGTTAAAAACCAAATCATTTGAAAAAAAATATAATAATATATAAAAAGTAACATCCAAATCTAAAAATTCAAAATCATACCAAAATCTTTGATTACAAGCACATATTCTATCTCCAATCGAAGCTCAAACTCCATAGTTGGCCTCACACTAGAGCCAATGTCTATTTGAGTGTGGTAGGCTAGTAGATTGGAATAGGATAATTCAAAAAACTCTATGGTGATACCTACTTTCTCATGTAAGTACCCAATATTCATAGTAGACCAATGGCTCTGAAAAGTATCCTAAAGAATAAGGAACACATTATTGTAAGGTAGGTCCACATTAATTTTCATGCATATAGCTATCATGGGATGATCTACATACTTCATTTACTAACCTAAGACTTGTGTGGCTAAGAGAAGTTATTCAGAGTCCTTAAGATTGAAATTCCTCTTATTTTGATAAACCTAATTTTAGTGATTTGACTCTAATAAATAGTTCATCTACCTTGGTTTTTCCTTCATTCTCCCCTCCACCCATTTCATTTCCCTACTTGATAGGCAAAATGTGATTCTAAATATATTTTACCTTCTTCTATAATTCCTTCTTCTTCACATCTTAAAAACATACTAGGACTACTTTGTTTTAGTTTTATCTATCCTTAGAACAAAATATTTTGTTTGAGTGACTAGGATTACTTTTTTACACCATGGATCTACACTTCTAGATATGTTTTGATATATTTTACCATTTATTATTTTTTTTTACTACCCTTTTTTTTACACCTTCATCCATTTATACTTCATTTACTTTTTCCATTGTTGAGTGAGTTTGGTTTGTTACTTCTCACTCACCAATGTTGTTTTCCATTTTATGCACCTTTTTCCATTGATGATTGAATAAGGATTATTACTACTTATTCATCAATGTTGTTTTACCATTTTTATTGTCCATCTTTGTTTAAGGATTTTTATTTATTTCACATTGATGTTTGATTAACATCATTTTTGACATGTATCTTTGGTTTGACTTGGTGAGTTTGCATTTCTTACTTAAGGTTTATTTGTTTGAGTTTTTTAGTCTTTAATAGCCTTGCCTTTTTGGTTACCCAGTTTACTCTAAATTTTTACTTGGTCTTTTGGTCTAACATAATAGTTATCACCCCATCTTGCCAAATTTCCAAGTATGTCCCATTCACATAAGACCAGTTATCTTGGATTTCTTGCATTTATTTATTTTTAATATTTAATTTTGTATCCTTTTATGAGTCCACAATATGAATCATTATAACCATGACATGCCATCCTTAACAACCATAAATATTCCATTTGAGTTTAGCATTTCATGTAATCTTAGGGTTTATAAATAGCCTAAGGTAGAATATGAATGCTTTTATCTCTATAAAATTATATGAGTCTGAGTTAGCATTCTCTACATGATGTTCTAACTATTTACATGTTTAGTCTTTCATATTTGATATGTACATGTATTATAACATCTAAATAAGAGTTTTGATATGAACTCATGAACACAAAGAAGTGCCATTTCCATAAATTAATCATTCAATCAAAGTTTCAGACTTTGCTAAGAATTCTATGGACCTTGATAGATAGCTATGGATTATGATAGTCAAGCTATAGACTTTGATAATCATGTTACAAAATCTCACATCTCATTATAGAATCATAAAAAACATGTTCTAAGGCATTCCAAAATCCCTTCAACTATTCCATGATGATCTAGGACTCCTATAGATACTTTCTATTTTTACATATGTCTATATATTGACTTTTATTTATGTGTAACTTTCCATTTATAGAATCTATTAGATATATGTTGCAACTTTAGATAAGATGGTATGAATACATTGTATATAATATTTGGTATCCAAATATGGTTAGAAGATGTAGTTTCAAATCCCATGAGGATCTTCCCAACTTCTTGTGAATCTTATTGTAATGATATTCTCTATTTTGGCCATATAAACCAATCTCTCTGAATATCCTCTTATTTTTGTTAGTTAAGTTATTACCTAGTATTTAGGATAGTTAATTTCTTTTGTATCCAATAAAAGGTAGATCCATGATCAATTTTTATAGGTGTGAAACATTTTAATAATTGTCATTCTTGAATACAAGAAGAATTTGTGGTAGAATAATATTTCATTTCTATGTGTTAGTCAAGATATATTTTTGAAGATTGAACTATTTTGACCATGAATCTAAGGGTGAGCAAGGGCCCACTCCCCAAGGAGACAACACATGTACTTTTGGTATTTATAATTTGGTTCTTATTTTGATAACCTATAGGTTAGAATAGACTATTAATGTATATGTGTTTTATAACAAGCATTTATGATTTATTTCATTTTAGTAATCTTAATATTTTAACTTAGCTTAAAGTATGGATCTGATATTTGATTATCACGTGTTTACTTTTTAACAACATTCTGTGATTGGTTTCAAAGCATTTCATTTAGTTTGGTGTGTTTACATTTTGAGAAAGTGTATTTATTTCTTCCATTTAGTTAAGGCATTAGGACGTAAGAACTTAAGATAAATTGACTTCAAAAACCCCCCAACTAGTACTTTTAGTTGAACCTAATAAATACCTTATTGTAGATAGCCTTAGACATTAGTCTTGATAAGAAATGACACCAACATAGATTGGTTAAATGAAGGGATAATAATGAAACCCATCATTTTTAGCACCATTATTGAGGACACTATTGTAAAGTATTAGTAAGGTAAAATTTTAAGCTATCAGTCAAAAATAAAAAAAATATAATAAATTATTCTCATATTAAATATAGGTATATGAGTAGGTAAAGGGATTAACAAGGACAAGTTGTTCCAAAATATCCTCATCCTTTATGAGAGAGAATCAATATACTTTCAAAAAATATAGAAAGATTAAAGAAAGAAATGAGTCTTTTATAAATACATCCTAAGATCTAGAGGAATCTTCCTCTAAAAATTTCAAAGTTTTAGAAAATGAATAGCCAGAAGACCTTGAAGATTATCATTCTCTCAATAGAACTCTATTTACGATGGGAGAAAATATAGGTCATGTATAAAAACCTCATAGGAATCCTCCTGAGAGAACATTCTCTTACCCCATCATCTTCAATAATGATGATCAAACAAAAATGAAGAACATTTCCCCATCCAATCTACCTACCTCTAGAAAACTATGCACTGAAGACCTTAACAAATTCCTTTTTGAGTTCAAATTTCTCTACCAAACTTATGATTACACTTCAGATAATTAAAAGTTGAAACTCTTTCCCTCAACTTTGAAGGAAGGAACAATGAGGTGGTTTATAGGCCTATCAGGAAACTCTATCAACACTTGGAGATAAATGGAAACAATATTCTTGAATAAATATCAAGATTATTATAGGGTCAAGGATATAAAAGAAGAATTATTCAAGAGGAAAGACAATGAATATGAGAACCTTGAGGATTATCTAGACTAATTTTATTTTTCCCATAATATATGTGGCTATGAACTATCCAAAGAAGTGATCAAAACTTTTTTCCTTAAAGGATTGTATGATACCTTTAGGGATTCTTTGAATCTCATGGGGAAGGGAGATTATACAAAACTAGACTTCCAAGAGATTACAGAATTATGTACCAACTACTCTAGATTAAAACCTAGTAGTAGGAGAGGTAAACTAGGGAAATCTAGTGATGTAAGCCAAATCATGGAGGAAATATCAAATTTAAAAACAAATATAATGGTCCAACTCAACACAACATTATATGGATTGAAAGATAAAGATAAATCTAACATTAAACCATTATAAATCTATTATCTAAAGTATAGATTGAAACATGTAATCAGATATTGTCCTCTAAAAAGTAGAAATCTATGGAATATGTGATACTCAAGATCATGATACAAGAAATTGTAGACACCTTCCTACTCTTGCTAACTGGTTCAAATAGAATATACAAACCATAGAGGAAGTAAACTATGTGCAAAGGTAAGGAAATGTTTCCCATAAAATCAACCACACCAATTTGTCTCAAGGATTCTTTTTACACAATGGCATGCACCTTCACAAGTTTGGATAGCCCACCTTAATGGGGAGACTAGGAATGGATTCCATAATCATGGATGATGTCTCAACCTTTTCAACAAACTTGGATACCCAAAAATAATGAACCATGGGTGAATCAATATTAGAACCTGGCCTAAACTATAATCAACAATAAAGAAGGTTTTAACAATAAAACTCATTAATGGATCCTTAGGTAACTCAAGCACCCCATACAAATCAAGTAAACCAACATCAGCAACCTACCCAGCTAGTAGTAAATCCAAAAAATATGTAGGTTTTTACAAATAAACAAGTTTAAACCATAGGGGTAGGTATTGTTGAATGTGTAGACATACATCTTAGGTCAAAAAAAGTGCTACAAGAACCTTAGATTATCATCACAAAAATGCCTCATAAAAATCAAGTCAATAGACTCAAATAGTGAAAGAAGAAGATTTAGAAGAGAAACCTAAAAAAATAGAGGAAGTCACCACAAATCCTCCACTTATTCCCTTTATAGAATGAATGAAGGAAGTGGAAGACAAAAGGGAATATGAATTGATTTATGAACTCAAAAAAATCAATATAGAAATTCCATTATTACAATCCATTAAGGGCATTCTAGAACTCAATCAGGTGATAAAAAATGGATGAAATTTATCCATGGGGGACATTTTCATATAGGGTATTTCCCTTTGGTTTTCACAATGCACTTGCTACCTTCCAACGAGTAGTCTTAGCCATATTTTTAGATTTAATTAATGATTGTGTGGAAATTTATGTGGATGATTTTAATATTCATGGAGAATCCTTTGATGAAAGTCTAAATAATCTATGAAAAGTACTAAAAATATGTGAAGAACACCATCTAGCCTTAAGTCATAAAAAATATCTAATCATAGTAAAGGAAGAGATAGTTTTAGGACATCATATTTTTGGAAAAGGAATCCAAGTGGATCCAAAGAAAATTGAAGTCATTTCAAATTTACCTATCCCTCAAAATTAGACTAATATCAAAATATTATTACGCCATACAAGATATTACAAAATGTTTATATAATATTTAAACAAAATTATTGCTCCAATGTTTGCTTTACTGATAAAAGAGAGTGAGTTTGTTTGGAGTCCAAATTACCAACAAGCCTTTAAGACTATCAAGGAAAAATTGAGTTCTTTCCCATTCCTAAGAGGACCTATTTGGTCATAACCCTTTCATATTTACATTGATGCATCTAATCTTGCTATGGGAATAGTTCTAGGACAAGAATATGAGGAAGGATATATGTATGCCATATATTACATTAGAAAGAACTTTACTCCTACTGACAGAAATTACACAACCACTAAGAAAGAATTATTTTTTGTGATTTATGCCATAAACAAGTTTAGACATTATATCACTAGTTACAAAATATTTGTATATATTTATCATGTATCTATCAAATATTTGATGAATAAACTAGTGGTAGGAGGAAGAATTATAAGATGGCTATTACTATTACAAAATTTTGACATAATAATCATTGATAAACCTATTAAGTTTAATGTGGTTGTTCATTTTATTTCTATATTTAAAAATACAGATGAAGAATAACCTATAGAAAATAATTTCTTAGATGAAAACTATTTACTATTGTAGCACAATCAACTTGGTTTACTGATATAGTAAAAAAATTGGCTATAGGGAAATTTCCTTTCTGGTTCACTAGAAAAGAGAATACACATTTGATTAAATCAAGTTATTTTTTTAAATGGATGAATGGTATATTCTTTAAATATGGACCTAATCATTTATTTTATATGTCTGTAAAAGAGAATGAAATGTATGATGCCATTTGTGCTTACCATTATGAACCTAGTGGAAGACACTACTCAGTCAAAAGGATAGTGCACAAGATCCTTAGAGATGGCTACTACTAGCTAACTCTTCATAATAAATTAAAATGGTAGATCTGGTAATGTGATCCATGTTAGAGAATGGTTAAGCCTACATAATATTCTAAAATTCCCCTCCACTCTCAATTATTTATGAAACCTTTTGAAAATTGGAGCATGGATTTTTTTGGGCCCATATATCCACCTTCTCAAGGTAAAGATTATTCATTTGTATGTACAGATTATGTGACCAAATGGGATGAAGTACAAGATCTTCCATTTTTAATAAAAGGGCATTAGCAGACTTTTATACTCTAGGATCATGAAGACATTTGGATTACCTAGAGAGATAATATCTAATTAGGGACCCCAATTCATGTCGAAAATGACTCAAGCATTAACAAAGATCTACCAAGTTAAACATAGAAAATCTTCTCCATACCGCCCTTAAATAAATGGGTAGGTAGAAGTTAATAATAGAGAACTAGAGAATATTATTACCAAGATAGTTAGTGGCAATAGTTAGAATTGGGAAATGGCTTCTAGAATATGTATGGGCATGTAAAATAGGTATGGTATTTATTATTTTATTAGTTTATAAGTCCACAAGTATATGCTCAATATTTGTCAACTCTCCATATTTTTTATGTGAAGAATGTGTGTGAACCTACTCTTTGGCTATTCCAATGTTATTATGGAATATTTTGAAAAAGTTACCTATTAATACTTGACTAAAAGCTATGAAATTTATCCTATCAAGTAAAATACACTTCCATGATGACCTTATCTTTATCATCACATCACAATTCATGTGGACAATCAATTGATAGAAGGATTGGTGGTGTGATAATTAAAAATAAATAAAAAGGTAATAATAAGTAATCATTATTATTTCATGACATGATAATATTACACTATCATCATCACACCACATGCTTAGAGAGATTTGGGATTCATCCATAATAATAAGATTTAAAAAAAAAGATATCATTTATAACAAAATCCATTGTTTGAACCCAAAAAAGTACCATTTTCCATCATGAGTAGAGCTATAAACTACTATTATTTATGAGACTTGAAAAATTCAAAATGGGACAGAAGAAAAAAAATTTAGCTTGAATCCATAGAAGGTCTCTTAGGAGATGAACAAGCAAAACTAGTATTTGAAGCTACAAGGTATCTTTAGTTTTTGATGAAATTATAGGGGTTTGATTAAACCCTTGTCACAAATTTTATTCTCTACTTGAAGACCAATTAATCCACTATTAAAGGCATAAAAATCCTATTCTCTAGCTAGGTCATTAGAAAATTATTTGGGAATTTAGATGAAGGGGCCAAGATCACAAGAAGATATTCTTTCAATGACCTCATCTTAATTTTCCAAGGAGAGGGAGATCCAGTGCTACAATATGTTCAAGACATAAATGGAAAGGACAAAGGTGTTAGTAGAGACTCCTCAAAACCATGGAGGTTTATCTCTTTTTATCTCATCAAATATCTCTATTCTAATGGACAATGTAGTGTTTTGAGTTGTGTTGTGATGAGAATGTTGATTCTTTTGAGGTATGGCCTATAACACCCACAACACATAATTAACTGACCTTCATTTTTTTTAGGGTATATACAGGTAATGTTTATGAGGTACCCTAAAAAACCATCCTCTGTCTACCATCATGGACTTATTTAGTTGATGATACAACATCATTTTCTTCACAAAGAATAGGGTAAAAAATCATGGATAGATTTTTATGAGGGAAAGAAGAGGAAATACCTAAATATTTCTAAGAAAATACCATGATATATTTTTGCTTCTATCTCTAGGGATCTACCAAAGGTCTCTTCCTCTAAAGTACCTACTCCTAAATTTGTTTGGTGTACAAGATCAAACTTTAGGGTTATTGTACCTAGACTAAAAGTCCCCCTCAATGTGGTTATAACACTATAGATAATAATAATATTAAGACTTAGGTTTTCAACATGAAACCCTAAGACATCTTCTCAACCTACTTCTACATAGGAACCCATTCAAATCATAGAATATGAAACTACTACAGACCATATTCCAAATCCATCACCTTAAGAGGCCTCACATAAATAAATTATTCCTCTCACTTAGAAGAGAATAATAAATTTGATATTAGTTGTTGATGATGATGAAGTAATTTTTGTAGAAAACTTTGACAACCTACTACAATAATTTAATGCCAATGTAGCATAAGACAAAGAGGAAATGAGAACTCTCTTTTTGCAAGATGTTTTTGAATAAATTGTTATTTTTACCTCAACACATACATTAATAAATTTTAATATATTGTGTTTTATGAAGAATTTAAACCATAAAAATAGATATAATATGTATAACTACATCATGACTTGGCATTGTCCCAACTGGAAGCTACAATCAAGCATAATGCATAGGACATTGTTCATCTACTATGTTTAATTCCATGTAAGGTTTTGTTATCTATATTTTATTTACAATTATAGATAAAATTAAAACTTAGTATTTTGAGAAAAGTGAAGAGATAACATCTTTACATAATAAATTGGATGAATTTGAGAATGAATTTATTGATCTGTGGAATTATACAAATAAACATGAAGAAGATAATGTGTCCTTTAGAAGGAGTCTCTATAAATATAGATAGGAAAATATAAAATTGAAATAAAAAATAGAGTTAATCTTGATGTAGATGAATGGAGAGAAATTACCAATATTCATCTTAGCCAAACTCTAATCTTGAAGGACATCTCATTGGCACGTTATGCTTGTCTTGATCTCCCTTGCATCAATCTAGTTTTCAATATCTTTGGATATATTTGTTATATTCATTGGATTTTTCCTATTTATTGTACATTTATAGACACTTATGGATTATATAATACTTATTTCATATCATTTACCATTATTCTATACCTCAAACATTAGTTTCTTGACAAACTTGATCTAAACCTTATTTACTAGCTTTTACTAGGCACTACCCTTTAGGTTCTAAGCACTAAATCTTGCATTAGGATTTAAGATTTTAGTCTCAATATTTGAATGGTCTTAAATGATTCAAACATTCCTCTATTGACATTTTAAAATTTTCCAAATAGACTTCAACACCCTTTTCCACTATCCAAGCTCCTTGTGATCTTATAATTCTTGTAGCCCCTACCTTGATGTTTGTTCTTGAATCATCATATATACGAAATTTTTACAACATTTAATTACTTTAATATATTTTTTTATCCCCTTTTAGATATTTTCCAAGTTCCATGACTTACATACCCTTCTAGATAGCATTTCATTTGAAAAATAACCATTTTAAAGTGATAATTAGGCCTATGCAAAACCATTATTGTCAAAACCATACGTATCCATATAATACCAAACCCAAACCACTTTCATCAGTTAAATCACCTATAATTATTCAAGATTAAAAAAAATTTAATGAGATTGGAGAGTTAAATATCTTTTCACAAGCCAAACCCTAATCTTAGGGTTTCCTTAATTTGTACAAGACTGAGAGCCTTCATAAATCATTTTCTTGAGTTTGACAATGAATCAAAGAAATAAATCACCTTAAAATATTATATATTATCCCTATGAATCTTATCTAATAGGTTTGACACCATAATCATCTTTATTTTCTTTCCAGCTCCCCAAAACATAGGTTTCCAAGTCCTTTTTAGGACTTTGAAAATAGGGTTTTGCACTAATGAAATTCAATGACATTTTGTAAAGATTTTAGAAACTCCATACATATTTAACACACCTATATTAATCCATATAAACCATTAGAATCAATAGAAACACCTTTTAATTAAGAAATGTTCTTACTTTCTATTTTGATTGTGCATAACATAAACTTAAATAGGGAATAGGCAGGGGTCTGTGTCTAAAGATCATCTCAAGGGTTGAATTAATGTATACCATATTAAAGATAAAAATTAATTATTAAACCATCTATCACCAACTACACCTTTAAATTTTCTTGTGTTTCTTGATATTGAATGTAAAAGATAGGGTTCCTAGAACTATGACATAGGGTCTGGAAATTACAAACAAAGATTACTGCTTGCTTATACCCTGTGTATTGAGATTTAAATCATTACTTGGATATAAAAAATTACATTGTAATAACTACTCTCTATTACCATTACTTTCTCAATCATCTTCATAGTACATGCCTTAAGAATCAATTCATTACCTCCATTACTTGAATGTGCTAATAGTCTATGCGGTTTAAAGAACCAATGGTCTAACATTCTTAATTTATCCTTTTTACATGGGTTATCATAACCCTTGAATTCCTATACTATATCAACATATACCATACTAAAGTTCACCTTGAAAATCTAGAGAAGATGGTCAGAGACTTCTTGTTCTTGAATTGTTATTTACTCACCTTGGTGCTAACCTAAAACCTTATAAGATGTCAACCAGAACATAGAATTTAGGGCCTTCTAAACATAATTTAGAGATAACAACCATAAAAATCTAAATAAGAATACAAGTATACACAATCTTTTATTTCTCTATTAATGGGATCATCAAAATATTATAAATTTTGTCTTTCTTAGGACTTTGTCATATTTCTTGAGGAGTTGTCATTTCTCTTATATTGCTCTTATTTTTCTTCTTGGAGATTGATCTCCTCCTCTCTCACATATCCTCTCTCACCACTCCTTCAAGAATGTCATACAACTATATATATAACCAACTTCAATGCTGATTTCTTGATTAGTTACAAAGGAAAGGTTTATTTTCTTGAACCTAATATATGGGTGATGGTGACCATTCTAAAATCATGACTTCCACATTTTTAATTAACATATAAGATTTATAATTACCCTTTACATGACGTCATAAACCCACTTGGCTCATATAAACATTACAAACATGCAAATGACCCTTCTATATGATTTTGAATATTTGAATTTTCAAATTCTTGGGTTTAGAGGGAAAACTCCAAAAAACATTAAACTAACTCCTATTATCCCTAGGGACTAAAAATGTCCTCAAACACATTTAATTAACCTTAAAAGATTTATCTACACACATTAACACCCAAAATTGACAACTTTTTGCTTGATGCTCCTGTATCATACTCCCAAAGAGAGAGAAAAATTGAGCCTTAAAATTTCTTCCTTGATTTACAATTACATATATGAGGGTATTTAATGTTCAATTACATGTTATTCTTTGTTTTTTTCTCCTTCTTGATTGCCACAATCTTGATTTTCCTCTTCTTGGATTTGTCTAGCCTTCTTGTCCATGTATCTTCCATCTCTATAAAGTGTTTAAACTGATGTAGATCCTTGTTTTCTAAATCTTCCTCTTATTATATGTCATCATGAACCTTCTCATACTCATTTTCAACCATTTGGTATTCATTCTTATTTATCTTGTTTGATAGCTTGTTTCTTCATGAATTTTATTGAATTCTTGCCTCTTGAGTGATGTTTATTCATTATTACTAATATAATCTTCTTCCTTAGGCTCTAATGGAATCTAATTCATCTCAAACTTTATCATTTGCTTCATCACATTCTCTTTTCATGCCTCTTCTTCAATCTTCTTCACATTTTGATGCTCTTTCCTCTCATCTTACTTACTATGCAATAACAACTTTTTGTTCCACTCATTTTCACCATAGTACAATATTATTTGACCTATTATTTTCTATCCATATCCATGCTTAGAAAATGTAAAATCAACATTATCTTACCTATATGAATAACTCACCTTGTTCACTTTGTCATACTCCATTTTCTTTCTTGTTATCATCTTTGTTTGCATAAATCTTTGTGCTTCCTTTTTCTACTCTTCTTTTGAGTTTTCTTGGAGTTATTATTTGATATTTAAATATTGTACCTCACATATCTTTGGTCCCTTATATGTACCAAATACCTCTTCTAATAACCTCATCTCCTCTTGTAACTTTTATGCATCAATGCCTTCATATTCCTCATCAAACCTTGGTTCACATTTCTCTTCATTGTCTTTGTAAATTTGTTCTTTGTCTTCTCCTTGGACTCCCTCATTTTTTAAATTAATATCAACATCCTCATGCTATATACCATGATTCTAAAGCACTATTTGAGGTGATTCTTCCTCAACTTGCCTTGCTACACACTCATTCTTCAAGGCAATTATTTCCATGTACAAAATGTCTTCATAATTGGAATAAAATTAAAACATATCATCATATACAACATTTGAAAACAAATATTGAAAATTAATATACTCATATTCTTGCTTACATGGTTTTACATTCAATTCTTTGACTTGATTTGCATGCACCATTCCTTTTATTACCTTGATATCTTCCTCTACCTTCATGATTGCTTGGAGTACACTTGCAATATGATCTTTTTGTGTTATTTTCATGCACCCATTTTCTTCCTTTTACCTTCTTGGGATGACAATTATTTCTAATTTGACCCTCTTTCATGCTTTATGGCTTTGTTCTCTACCATGCCAACTTGATATAATTTTCCATTTGTCCTTTGTTTCCATACTTGTGCTTGTTTTCAACTCATGATTTTACCTTGTTTGGCCTCTTGTTTTAGGTTAAAATCCTTCTTCTCATCATATGTTTGTTTTATCCACTTAGGAGATACATATCCATGCCATTGTTCTATTTTTAAGGGATAATATTGGTCCTTTATTTCCTAAACCTTCACATCATCCTTTTCTTCTTCGCATATGCAATCAAAATCAATACTTTGGCATTCATTTACCTCCAATGGTAATAGATACAAGCTTATATCTTATTTTATGTCTTCATGGATGACCTTAATGTATTCTTGGGTGACCTTATTATCTTCTTGGTTCATCATCTCCTTTATTTGAGTTTCTATACATTGCAATGCATCATATAAATCTTCTTTCTCTTCATATTATTTATGTGAAATGATCTCAATATTCAACACTTCGACTTCTTCAATAGGCTTTTTTATTTATCATCATTTTTCCACTTGATAGGTAGATTTATTGGCCCATACTTCATTAACGTTGAGGCCTCATACTTGGCCTTCACCACATTTGTCTTCATAGTTGCAAACATAAACTTAAAACCAATGTTAGCATACAAAATGAGAGACCATATAGTCTCTTTGAATGTCTTTGGCATAGACATTGTCCATCTCTTCTTGTATTTAACCTCATGTGATCTTCTTGGAAGTTTTATATTATTCTTTTTATACTCAATGATAACTCTCCTTTATCTCTCTTTCTTGTTTCTCTCTTGAAAACTTCTCTCTTCTCATGCCTCTTTGGGCTACTCTCTCTTTCTTCTTTTCACTCTTCATGACACTCATCTTGTGCCTTCTTCCTCTCATAAGTGACTCTAGTAGCCACTTTACTCTCCTTATCATATTATTTACAATACATTGGATTTCTTTTTCTATTATAAGCTTCATCATGAGCTCTATCCTCTCTGTACCTTGCCCTAATTCTCTTCTTATGTCTTCCATTTCTTTTTCTATATCCATCTTCTCCATTCTTTTTTTTATTTTATAGGCCTATCTAGACCTTCCTCTTACCAAGTATATCAACCTTTCCTCTTGGACATCTTTTGGTCCTTTCCTCATCTCTGAGTCATGTATCCAAGACCTCTTATTATCCTCCTTGAATATCTTTTGGAATATTATTTCTTCTCTCTTAGATCTTCAATGCTCTCTTTTTATCCTTTCTTTTCTAGTCCTTACTTGACTAACTTCTTGTCCTTCTCAAAGGAATTTGGGGTTATTATCTCTTATTTTATTAATAGTATACTCTTGTAATATGACCTCAATATATTATACCTACAACCTCCTTCTCCCTTAATACCCTGCAAGGTTATCCCTCATGCACATCTCATAGCATGTTATCTTTCTCTCAAATTAATAAACTTGAACAATTTAGAATAAATGCAACCAAAAGTAACATTGATATGATAAAAAATTATGTAGATTAATGGGTATAATTCACCAACATTAATCTTTATTGGGCTATAATCTTCAAGGACAACTCATTGGCGCTCTATGCTTGTCTTGATCTCCCTTACATCAATCCAGTTTTCAATCTCTTTGGGTATATTTATTATATTCCTTAGGTGTTTCATATTTATTGTAAATATAGAGGAAATTATGGATTATATAATACTTATTTCATATAATTTACCATCATTCTCTACCTAACACATTAGTTTCTTGACAAACTTCCTCTAAACCTTCTTCACTAGCTTTTATTAGGCACTACCCTTTAGGTTCCAAGCACTAATTCTTGCATTAGGATTTAAGAGTTAAATATAAATAATTGAATAGTATTAAATGATAAAAAAAATACCTTAATTAACCTCTTAAAAGTTTCAAAACATAATTCAACACCCTTTTCCACTATCTAAGCTCCTTGTGGTCTTATAAGGCTTGTATCCCTTTTCCTAAGATTTACACCTAAATCATCATATCCAGGAACTTTTTCCAAGATTTAATCACTTTAATAGAATTTTTTATCCCATTTTATATTATTCCAAGTTTCATGACTTAACTACCCTTATAGATATATTTCCTTTGAGAAATAACCCTTTCTATGGCCTAATTAGGCCTATGCCAAAACCACCATTGTCAAAACCATACTTCTCTATAAAAATCCAAACCCAAACCACTTTCATCAATTAAATAAATATAATTATGCAATATTACCTTAATTAATCTATATTATATGGTTTAATCTATTTTTACAAGCCAAACCCTAATCTTAGGGTTTACCTAGTCTACATAGGGCTGAAAGCCTTCATAAATCATTTTCTTGAGATTGAAATTAAATCAAAGCCCTAAATAACCTTCAACTATTATGTTTTATCCCTATGAAATTAAAATTATCCAATAGGTGTGACACAATAATCCTATTTATTTTCTCTCCAAATCTCTAAAACACACGTTTCCAAGTCCTTTTTAGGACTGCAACATTAGGCTTTTGCACTAATGAACTTCAATGACATTTTTTATATATTTTATAACCTCAATACACCTTTAAAACACCTTTATTAATCCATATCAACCATTATAATCAATATAAACACCTTTTTATATTTTGATTATACATAGCAACATAACTTTAAACAGGGTATAGGCAAGGGTCTATGTGTGAAGATCATCTCAAGGGTTGAATTGATGTATACCATATTAAAGATAGAAATTAAATTTAAAACCATCCATCACCACATACACCTTTAAATTTTTTTCTTTCTTGACATTGAATATATATGATAATGTTTTTAGGACTATGAAACAACATCTGACAGTTACAAATAGATGTTATTACTTGCTTACACCCTATGTATTGACCTTTAAACTATTATTTAGATATAAAAATTATGTTATAACCACTACACTCTCTTACCATTACTTTATCAATAATATTGATAGTACATGCCTTAAGAATCAAGTCATTACTTCCATTACTTGACTGTGTGAGCAGTCTATAGCGTTTAAAGAACTAATGGTCTTACTTTATTAGTTTATCCTTTATACATGGGTTATCACAACACTTTAATTCCTATAATATATCAACACAAACCATACTAAAGTTAAACTTAAAAATATTTAGAATATTCTCAAAAGATTCTTGTTATTGAATTGTGATTTACTAACCTTGGTGCTAACCTATAACCTTATAAGATATCAACTAGATTATAGACTCCGGGTCCTTAAAAACATGATATAGAGTTAAAAAAACATCAAAATATAAATAGGAATATAAGTATACAAAAAAAATTATTTATCTATTCATGAGATCATCAAAATATTACAAATTTTGTCTTTCTTGGGAATTTCTCATATTCCTTGAGGAGTTATCATTTCCCTTACACTATTCCCTAGATTTATTCTTGGATATTTCTCTCCTCCTCTCTCACATATCCTATCTCACCACTCCTTCAATAATGTTTTATAACTATTTATATAACCAACTTCAATGTTTATTTCTTGATTAGGTATAAAGGAAATATTTATTTTCTTAAACCCAATGTATGGGTGAGGGTAACCATTCCAAAAACATGAATTCGACATTTTTCATTAACATATAATATTTATAATGACCCTTTACATTAATTTATAATACAACTTGGCTCACATAAACATTACAAACATGTAAATAACCCTTCTAGATTCATTTTGAATATTTGAATTTTTAAATTCTTGGTTTTGGAGAGAAAACTCCAAACACCCTCAAACTGACTCCTATGATTCCTAAGGACTCAAAATTTCCTCAAACACATGTAATGAACCTTAAAATGTTTATATACACACATTAACACTAAAAATTTGACCAACTTTTGACCAAAACACAAAATTGACAACCTTTTGGTTGATGCTCCTACATCACAACTCTTATATTGTACCTCCCAAACCTATCGTACAACAAAGATTTTAAAACCATTATGTCCTACCCTGATGTTAGAATTTAATGGGATTTTTTTTTTGAGATTGGATAATTGAATAATAAAAACAAACTTCTTAATAAGGAGAAACAAAGGTTGTAAGAAGACATGACACAAGCACAGTAACAAGAAGAACAAGCCACACAATCTACAAAGTCTACATGTCAACTTGGTGAAAATATTTTAGGTTGTAGGATTCCATCTCCCTTATATAGTTTATTCTTACATGAGAATTTTTTTAGATGGAAGTTACTCAAAATATCTTTTGGATTGCCACATAAGATTAACACAAGTGAATAATTATTCATAGTTCATCAGAAAAGTACTCTTAATAAACATGATTTATTGTGTGAATTTTATCTATGTGATATTATTTTGGGAAACACTAATGATTTCTTGATAAATATATTTATAGGTGAGTTACAATTGAGATCTAGTCTCTCCACTTATATAAATCAAATAACATGGTAGGATATATATGATGATCATGTGAGTACTATAAGAGAAGTTGGTATAGGTAATGCAAGACAGATACTAGCAAAATTCAAAAGTTTCCATTTTCAATGTTTAAAAATTTATAATCACTATATTCACACTCTATAGGATGTTATTATAAATTTTGAATTATTTTTTCAACATTTATTTGATCAAGTTGTAACTTTATGTAGTCAACATTGGAATTTGTTGATAGTCCCTTTGAAAAGAAGAGAAATTCTCTCTCCTACTAATATAAGATGTACCCTTAGGAGAGTTGAGTCTATAACTAAGATCATTAATAGTGTACTTCAAGAAGGAGGATAGAATTTATGGATTGGAATGAGATTCAGACCACCTATATTGATTTCTCCCATGTTTTCATGGTAGAACACAAGGCCTAGTCCAAAGAAAAATTTGTTCTTTGGCTTCACTTTGTTAATAAAGACATTTATCCTCATGAAAAAATATTAAAATATTTGTGCTCCATCTATGATGTTAGCCTTAAATTAGACTAAATAATCCACATTTATGAAGATAGGAGAAGATAGTTGGCAATGGGACTTACATAAGGTAAGGTGTGGGGGAAATGATGAGTCAATACTATAACTCATTATGACCATGATATATCATCCTTCACAACCATAAATATTCCATTTGAGTTGAGAATTGCATTTATTATTAGGGGTTATAACTATACTAAGGTATAATGTGAATGTTTTTGTCTTTAAAAGCTTATGTGAGTCTAAGCTAGCATTCTTTACATGATGTTATAACTATTTGCATGTGTAGTCTTCCATATTTGATATGTATAGGTATTATAACATCTAAATAATAATTTTTATATGATATAATGAAGACAAGGAAGTGTAATTTCCATGAACAAATCATTCAATCAAATATTTAGACTTTGTTAGGCATTCTACAAACCTTCATAGACAACTACAGATTACAAAAGCCAAGCTAAAAAATTTGACAATCATGATATGGACTCTAAAAAATCACTAAAAATACATAAAAAAACATGTTACAATACATTATAAAATCTCCTTTATTCATTCCATGATTATCCTAGACTCCTATAGATACTTTCTATTTTTACATATGTTTATATATAAACTTCTATTTATGTCTAGCTTTCTATTTATAGAATCTACTAGATATAGGTTGCAGCTTTAGATAAGATGATATGGATACATTGTATATAGGATTTGGTAACCATATATGGTTAGAAGACATAGTTTTAAATCCCATGAGGATCTTCCCAACTACGTGTGGATCTTGGTGTAATTTTCTACTTTTATAATTTATTTCTTATTTTTTTCTAGTTATAATTCTCTATGTGTGAATCTTGGTGTGGACGTTTACTTTTGTTATTTATAATTTATTTCTTTTTTTTTCTAGTTATAATTAATATAAACACTCTGTGTGATTATATTAATAACCTATAGGTCAGAATAAATTGTTAATGTAAATGTGTTTTATAACAAGCGTTTATCAATTCTTAAATTTTAGTAATCTTAATTATGTAATTTAGCTTAGAGTATGGATTTGAGAGTTTAATTTTTAGTAAAATTTTGTGATTGATTTCAAATAATATTATACAATTTGGTGTGTTTACATTTTGATCAAGTGCGTTTATTTCAAGAATTTAGTTAATACATTAGGAAGTATGAATTTAGGATAGATCAACTCCAAAAACACCCCTACCAACACTGTTATCTAAACCTAATAAATACCTTGTTGTAGATAGCATTAGACACTAACCTTGGTAAGAAATGACACCAACACATATTAGTTAAATTAAGGGATAATAATGACACCCATCATCCTTCAATTTGTCAAAAGTAGTCTCTGCACCCTCTATGATCAAAACTACAAACACAATAGATAACCATCTAGAGATAAGTGTAAATCAAGGTATGCACCCATTTAATTTCTTAGTTATTTACCTTTTCGTCATTTAATTTAAATTATTTAATGCTTTCAAATACTATAACTTTTATTTAGCCTTAGCATTGTGTGTTGATATGTTATTTTCTTGAAGCACCATCCCCTATTGCACCTGAGTGACACATGATGAGCTTTGAGTGGGGTATATGTATACACATAATATTTTCAAATTTATTAATTAATAATGATTTATATCTTATATACTCATCGCTTCTAAATATATCTAAGTGTATGCCCTAAGGGGTGTATTAGGAAAGGGGTGGGTAGACTATTGGTGCTTCACAAGATTGATGCCCCTTTTTCCACTTGCTATCTACATACTTGTCTCATAAAAACCATTTCCCTAAGTGTTTCCTCCTATTTTCACCCTCCTTTTGTCATTTACTACCTTCATTATCCATTTATCTAACCTAAATCCCATTTTTTATAGTTTACATGACATCGTTGGCCACATCAACCCTGTATTATTATTTACAAAGCTTATTAGAAATTAGGTTGGCCATGGATGACATAGTTTATGACCTAGTTAGTATTTTCAAAAAATTTAATAGGTTAACCAAGTTGACTTTATTGGCCTAAGATTTTAGAAGGGTTTAGGGCTAGATCCACCTATATAAAAACATCCATTTTACCTTTTCT
Source organism: Torreya grandis (assembly GCA_037957365.1). Taxonomy (NCBI): domain Eukaryota; kingdom Viridiplantae; phylum Streptophyta; class Pinopsida; order Cupressales; family Taxaceae; genus Torreya; species Torreya grandis. The sequence continues at coordinate 1,446,397 of JARHVA010004600.1, forward strand.
AAGAGAGATAACAAGAGTTAATTTTTCATTTTTGATTCTTTAAAAAAAATTCTTCTGCCATTCTACTTGAGGAGTCTTAGCCTAGGGTTTCTACTTGGAGAAGAATCTTGACTTGTGGGAAAGCCTTAGATGCTTTGGCCTTTCTTAGTGATCCTTACAAACCACAACAACCTCTTGTGAAGCACTTTTGGCTAAGTTAGAGATTGAGTCTCAATGGGTTCATCTTCCAAGTAAGTATATTTAAATTTTCTCCTCTCTTTAGTATATAGAAGTAGCATATGTAATGGATTTTAAATATATTTCTCTCTCCATGTATTAAGGTATTACCTACACAAAAATTAAATAGGATTCTCATATACATGTTTTATTTTATTATTTACCAACCTAGTGTTATGTCATAAGCTTTCGTAAGCACTAGATTAGACTTTTATTATTAGTAGTATAGTGAATATGAAAACATGGGACCTATTTAGGGTTATTGTGTGGTTTTTCTTGACCGAAGGCTTTGGAACCCTTCCTAGTGATAGTATTGTGGTAAGAGATCTATTGGATAGTTCTAGATAATTAATATTGGTATTGACCATAATTATCTAATGTATCCCCAATTGAAAGTGTAAGTAGGATTTATCTTCTCTGAGCTAGGATTGATCTGTAAATCTACTGCATTTCCCATTGCATACAACATTAATCATAAATTATCTAAACTATATTATCCAAAAGAATTTGTTTAAGCATAAGCAAAAAATAAAACCCTTTAAAATATATTAATAATCACCAAGCATGGTGAAAATTTGCATAATCATATTAATTATGCACTTTGGGTATATCATAAAAGTTTTCATACACCAAAAAAGCCTACACTTACTCTCTTGTTTATAAAATATAATAAAATTTATATTTAAATCTTGAGATACCATTTTTGTGTGTTTATCTAAAATATATTATCAGGTATAATTAATATTAAGATAGAATATTGCATGAATTAGAAACACTAGATGATATGAAAATATAGGTTATTGAAAATATCAAAGTCTACAATTATTTTATCAAGAGAGCATATAGAAAGAAAGTTTGAAATCATGAATTTCAATTTGGAGACTTATTATTAAAAGAGAATAAGAATAAAACTATTTTTTTTATAAGGTCAATATAAGGGTTTTAAACTATCATGTAACCATTACATAATTTATACATATTCAAGAAAAGATTAAACAAGAACATATAAGAGACTATAGACTTGGAGGCTTCTAAAATAACAAAGTAGACTTTAGCCAAAAAGACACTAAAACTTTGGTAAAATTACACCAAAAATAAACAAATAACATAGGGCCTAACCCAACTTATCAAAAAAATAAAAATGACTAGAAGGAGGTTAAGGGTATGAGTCCTTAGAGTCTGAATGGTGATATTTTTCATTTTCATGCTTACTTCTTTTTTTATAGTTACCCTTGGTTAATTTGCTTAGGCCTTTAGTTGAGAATTAAACCTCACCTACCACGAGTTCTCTAACTCTAAATTTTATACACATTTTGATCCTATTTTTCTTGGTTGATTTAACCAAACCTTCATCACTCTTTTTGTGTAACTTCTTCTTAGAATGGGTTGTTTTAATTTTATTTTCCCTTGCACTTAAATCTCTATAAAATTACCAAATTCCTGCACCACACTCCATCAGGTAGGTTGGAACCTTATATAATTTAGGAGTGCCAATTTATTCCGAAATCCCTTCAATTCCTCCTTCATCTCATTGCATAATTGATGTTTATTGGTGACTTTAAACTACATGTTTCCATTTTCTCGTCTAGGTCCAAGTTTTTAATGTTCCTGACCATGTGAGATTTAGATAGTTCCTTTGTATTTTCAATTTTATCCCTCCCTTTTCATTCTATAAAATTATATGGGTTTTTATTTGCTCAAAACACTAATTTAGACAAAAGGATCAAATGAAAATTTAAGCCTAGTTGGTTGGGCACATTTGTGATTATAGAGAAGTTAGATACATGAGCCTATTGGTTAACAAAAATAGAAGTGAGACATGTTATTAACCCTATAAACATAATTTCAAATATTTTGAAAATACAAAAAAACCAAAAATTAAAGAAAGTACAAAAAACTTCAAATATTATAATAATAAAAAATCACGCCATGAGCATGACATGATTATTATATTACACTATTTACATATGTATTTAACACATGTTTTTTAAATGGCATATTATATTCATACACACTAATTTCATGATATATGAGAATGATTGAAGATATACATGGTACACATGGAAAAATAGATGTTGGAATTTCTTGTACTAGTGGACATATTGATATTAGGGGCATATTATTCCAAATTTTTCACTGCTACATGTTATATATTTATATGACCTTTTTACCATGTTGATATTTTTATATTATTTACACATGTCTTTCTAGTTAATCATATCTTACATAGTGCTACATGGCTATGATATGATATTATGATGTGACATTGATACATATGGATGGTATAGGCTAGTCTTTACTTGTTCTATGATCCATTGATGTTGTTACTCTCTTACATGATAGGATATTTTGTGCTTATCTATTGTGTTTGTCAATTTAGCCTTGATTGTCACATATGTATGTCCCTTGTGTATGGTGTATACATATAGTATTTTCAAAATTTTATCATATAATGATGCTTTCTATCTTGTAAGAACCCATCAAGACTCAATCTCTCTAAGTGCATGACCTAAAGGGTGCATAAAGAAAGGTATGGGTAGACTATTAGTGTTTCATATGATTTTTGTCCCTTTTTTCCATTTATTACCAATCTAACTAGCTCCTAAACCATTCCTTAGGCTATTAATCCTCTATTGTATATTCCTCTAATCATTTTTTGCTTTCCATCCCTCTTTTTCTCACCTTAAACCCCTTTGAATAGTTGACTATACTAGGTCTAACCTATATATTTTTGGGTGAAATTCACTTAGGGCTTGGGTTGGCTCTTGGTCAACCTAACCATTGAACTAGTGAATTATTGTCCTTAATTTTACTAGTTTGATTGGGTCAACCCTATTGGCCAAAAAGTTTATAAGGGCTTAGGGTTAAAACCACATATGTTTGTGTGTGTGTGTGTGTGTGTGTGTGTGTGTGTGTGTGTGTGTGTGTGTGTGTGTGTGTGTGTGTGTGTGTGTGTGTGTGTGTGTGTGAAATATTATTTATTCATTATTACATAATCAATCAAGAGTTATTATTCACTTATGATTCTTTACAGTCTAGTCTTCCACCATTCTACTTGAGGAGTCTTAGCTTAGGGTTTCTAATCAGAGAATCTAGTCTTGAGGATAAGTCTTGGATGCTTTAGCCTTTCTTAGTGATCCTTACAAACCAAAACAGCCTATTGCGAAGCCTCTTTAGCCAAGGAAGAGATTGAGTCTCAATGGGTACATCATTCAGGTAAGTATTCTCTAACTTTGCTCCTCTCTTTAGTAGATAGAAGTAGCATGAGTATTAGCTTAGAATAATGTTACTCTTCTTATTCCATGTATTATGGTATTTCTCATACCTAGCTTAGTTGATATTCTCCTATACATGTTTGTTTTGTTTACTAACTCCCACTTTGTGCCACAATATTTGGTGAGCACTAGATTATATTTTATTTACTTGTTATTAGTTTAGTGATATATCAAAACATAAGACTCCCTTAGGGTTATTACATTATTGTGTTTGAATGGAGGCTTTGGAACCCTCCCTAGCATTGTATATTGTGATAAGAGATCCCCTAATTTGGTATAGTGGATCCCCATATTGGTTATGTTTTCAATTATCTAATATGTCTCTAATCAGAAGTATATGGTATGATCTATCTTCTCTGAGTTAGGATTTATTTATATACATGATGCATTTATAATTGCACACATACTAGTGAACCTAATTAATATAACCCTTGTAGGTTTTATTTCACATTTTTCATTATTTTATCATTTTATTTTTATATATTTATGATATTTGGTTGACAATGTCAATTCAATTCTAACCTTTATGCATAGGTTTAACACATAGTCACATCAATATAACTTTGTTTTATCTATGTAGGTTTTCATCAAATACAAGCTACTAGGTTAACCTACTTGACTTTTTACTTTTTTAGACATCCAAATCATGCTACTAGGTTGACCCAATTGACTCTGTAAATTTCTAGACTTCCAAAAAACATACTAGGTCAACCCTAGCAACACAATACATTTTATAAGTTTTTAACAAATAGGGAACTATATCACTAGGTCGACCTAGTTGACATAATTTGTAGAATTCACAAGTATAAATCAAGGTACTTTAACAAGCATATCATTTTCCTCTACATCCTTTAACCCACCAAGGTTCCTTTCTATCTTTCTCTATCATTAATGTTATTCATTAAAGTTCTATTTTTCATAGTTGGTAGTTTTTAAAATTTCCCCTATAAAGTCAACTAGGTCAACCCTATTGATGTAGTTCTATATTCTATATTCTATCTAGAAAACTAGGTTAACATTATTGACATAGTTATTTTTCAAACCCTTTCTTTTATAGTACAGTAATGACATTGTCAACTTTGTTCTATAATCTCTACATACATTGTCATCTAAAATGACACTGTAGTATGTTTTAAATTTGGAATTAACACTTAGATTTTAGTAATTAGCTCACACTTTCACTTTTTATTACTTACATGCTTAGAATAGATCACATAGTCTAATTAAGTGGTTTTTCAATATACCTATTATCACTCTATAGTGCATCCTATTTGAAGATGTGCAAAGCACACCCTTACTCTAGTTGATACAATGGGAACTTCTTAGATCATGGTGACTCTATGATAAGAAGAACCTCTAGAAAGGGATGGTTCCATTTATATTTATCAATTATGTCTAAACTACTATGGTTTCTTCGAGTGAAAAGGGAAGAAAAACTAAAAGGAAATCCTAATTATAGGGGTGATTCACTTGAATTGTTCATATTCTCTAAAGTTACTAAAATTAATGCACACATAGAAGTAATAAAAATCCCTATTTTTGTCCTCAATCATAAATATTTTAGATGAAGGGTTGAAAACATCTTCAAATGACCTGTAGAAGGTGAGATAGAGAGAGATAGGTGAGGAAGGGACCTACCAAAAAGAGATAAATATCACTTCTATGCTGATGTACAATCAAAAGCACACTATTCTTTTGTCTAAACTCAGATGTAAAACAATATCTTATTTATTGATATATGGTCTAGATTACATTTTCTCTTTAGCTCTACGATTTTTTCAAAAATTACTTGATTAAGCCAATAAATATGCTTCAAAACCTAAAACAGCCATAAGTGGATCTCTTGGGAGATAAGGCTTAGTCTTGGTTGATTAAATCAAGATCTAAATCCCTTTAATATATTTAAAATATTTAATAAAATCTTCTCCCCTTAAAAAATTTGCATGCTTTTCAAACTTGGAATAGGAATATGGTGGGCCCATTTGAAAGGTCATTAACATTAAATTCCCAAAATTCACCAAACATGTATGAATCTAAGGTTGGCATGGAAGGGAGATGGTAGGGCCAATTTGACAATTCAAAGTCTATTTCATGATGATACACCACATATTTTATGGATAAATCTATTTTTAATAAGTTAGAAGTGTCAAAAGCCTTCAATTAACAAGATAAATAAGAATAGATGTGGCACTTTGACAATAAGTCACTTCAAACTCAAGACCAATCAACTACACTTGCATGAAAATTAACCCATGAAGAGTGAGATAAACATGAGAGCCTCATGAAATAGTATAAAAGTGGCATAGAAACTCAGATTGAACTTCTTGAACAATCATCCAATGCCAAACTCCACTTAACCTTTTGAATAATTAAGCCAACTAGACTAGTTAAACCAAATAGATTCATTTTCCAAACTTAGACACCATGAAACCTACATAAGAAGCCACTAAACCTAAAACAACAAAAAATTACACCTTAAAAATAACTCTTCATCACCAAAGTTATGATTTTGATGAGAAAAACTTCACCAATTAGTTAATAGGTTTGATTAGGCCAATTTTATTCAAAATTCTAGCAGACTAACCATTTTAATTAAGATAGTAGGGGGACCTATGGGATGATTTTTTAAAAACTAAATATTTAATATGAATAAAATTTTCTACTATTTGATCTCCTATAATTTGATTCTATTAAATTATCATGTAATTCATTTTACATACCTTTTCCCACAAAAATATGATTTATGCCCTCATCTGTATAGATCCATGCATTAAATTTACATTTATAGAATCCTATATAAGTTTACTTGACATTTTAAAAGGTTTTAGGTTGATCCATGGTTATTTGATTTCAATAAAATCCACTTTTATCAAAACTAGTTTTTAAGGTGCTTAGGAAGGTTCTAAAACTAAAAATTCGAACTGATGATTCATGAGGTATATAAATAAAAATATTAAACATCTAAAATTTATTTGTATAAAATTTACCCCTTTTACATCCCTAAAAATATTAGACTTCCATGCAAAATATATGAAATGTTACCATGTGAATAAAGTTTACATGCAGGAAATTGACTACATTCTAAGATGCCTACACTCTTAGAAATTGTTCATAAATAAAATATCTTAAAATAATATAAAATTTTCATTAACTATAATTAAATATGTTTCCTCAAAACATACTTAGATCATTTATCCCAACTCCACACGTGGTGAACAAAATGAGCATCTGAATAGATGTCTTGGAAGGGTGCCTAGAACTATAAAAAGTGAAAAACTTCACTAAAATGAAAATAGCTCATTAAAATATTAAAAAATCCTGAAATAATCATTATATGACCTGTAAAATTCCATCAAAACACTCTGAAAGTCAATTTTCCATGTAAAGTCCCAAAATGCCTTTTTGTCCTAAGTGCCTATTTGCCTAGAAAACACTATGTGAGCATGGTTTGCATAAAATTTTAAGTTATGACACTTATAAAAGTCTTGATTATGATGTAAAAAAATAATTCCATTCCTTATAATCATTCACTTGGGCTTAAAATATTCTGAGGCACTCTATAATGAAGCATGTTCCAATGGTGACCTCAAACGAACAGGCTGAGGTCTGAGAAAAATAATGAATATATTCACTTTTCCAATGAATATTATATTTATTATAATGTATATCCAACTCATTATGACCTTGTGTAAAAAAATTTAGGTCTAAATCCACCTATAGCTCCCAAAATCCTCAAATTTCTCCCAATTTTGGCCTCCATGCATGGACTATTTGTAAATTTGACTAAGTTTTAGTGGTTTGAAGGTGAATTACATGGAATTTGGATGATATAAAGGTTCAAAAAATCTTAATTAATCTAAATAGTCTCTTTATTATTTTGGAAATACCCTATACCCCTATTTTCAAGAATGATTTGACCCTCAACCAATGTATTTAGTCTTCAAAATGACTGTGTTTTCATGTTTTTAGGGTAACCTCATAGATTTTGATAGGTTTTCAAGGTCAAATTAACCTTAAAATGTCTTAGTAATTTCCTTAATAATCTTTAAAACACTCTATCCTCTTATTCTTAGTATGTTTAGACCTTGGAACAAGGCAAATAGGCCTTACTATGACTGAGAACACACTTTATTGTAGGTGGATATTGATGAAGCTTGATAAATTCTAGTGGTCATTCATCATAATCAGGTGATTATAGACTACTTGTATAAAATTAATCCTCTCCACACATCTCCTTGTAGTCATTTAACTCCCTTATGCAAGTTTTGAGCCGTTGTACAGTTATGTTCCGTATAAAGTTATATGGTTAGACTCTAAAGGTAGTCTGTAGTTTTACTGATGGAGTCTATAGTTATGCTATAGGATTTTTTAGCTAGACTAATGGATTCCATAGTTTTATTAAAATTTATCATGATTTTTACTTCCTCTTTCTCTTGAGATATAATCATTCTCCAAGTAAGAAAGCTATTGATAGCCCCAAAACCCTTAAAACTTTTCAAGCATCAACATATTTTTGATTGTGGTATTCCTATCAAGGTAGATGTAGGTGAATATTACATGGTTTGATGATGATGTTTCAATTTTAATCCCTTCCTTATCTTGAATTCATCCATATCTCATTAATGACTAACTAGTCTAATCTTTGCTCTTTTAAAAGTTCATCCTTCTTAGTTATTAGGCCTTTCTTAGCTTTAAAAGTGCTTTAGATTTAATGTAGTTATAGGTAAGGACTGTGTTATAGGCTTGTAGTTAATCTTGGTATGATAATATATTTTGCCTATACTAGGCCTATAAAGTGGAATTAGCCTCTTGAGTCATATTATCTTTATTATATGTCTATATGCTTGATCCTTCTCTTTCTTCTTAGTCATGACCTAGGGTTTCAAGTTGGCATCCCTCCTACCATGGTTGTAGGTGGATTTTTTGAATTGACTGTATCCTTCAGGACCCTACTATATCCTCCTTTATAATATTTTGACTCAAACCCTAGCTCAATCTATGCTTCCATGAGTCCATTTTCATTATAAGATATCACCAAAACCATCCTTGAAATAGATCCTCCTTCAAAAGTGGACTGTATATAATGCTTTGTTTACAGAATGAGAATTAAAGGAATGATTTTAAAAGATCATGGCTAAGGTTGAGTAGTTTGATATTTAATATAATGCTTTGGAACCTTAATTTATCCCTCAAGAGACTGTGAAACCCTTAAACACTTAAACCATTGCTCCACATTTGCCTACCAATCTTGAAAGTATGGTTGTAGATGAAATGGGCTATAGGTCCTTATAGTTGTCCTTGTAATGAGAGGAGTATAGTCTTCATCATAGAATAAAACCTCTTGACTTATTCTATGAACTCTAAACATCTTATAGAAGATCATGGTTCCTTTATACCATTCATATGACCACTCTTGACATGTAACCTTTCTGACAGTGCTCCTTCTTAGTGTTTTCATATAGGTGATCGCTGTGTTTTGAGCCACTTTTGAAAGATTTACATTTATTCCTAAAGTTCACATGAAAATCCAAATACCTAATTATCCCTTAAAAATCTATCATAACAACTAGTCCTGAATAGCCAAGAAGAGCCTGAAACTAAAGAAGAAAACCTTTATTGAAATAAAACATGTCTCCATTGACAATATGACATCATCCATGTATGGAATGAAAATGAACCAAGATTTAGAGTGATCATCATTAAGAATTTAAACATGTTCCTCATAAACTCTTATATTAGATGAGGTCATTTAATAGGCCATGATAAAGAGAAGCTTACTATCACCTTGACATGATGATTTTGATAGTTACTATGACTTTATGAACCTATTGTAGGTCACCTCTTCATGACTGTAATTTGATGCTTTTGTTGGCTATATACCTCATGATCATGTTTGATGATGCTTTGATCAACCTTGGCTCTCTTTACAAGCTTCATATAATGAATTTGGAGTTTTAGGATGATAGGGATGGAAAGGTGAGGAAAAACACATTATGGAGGATGGAAGGAAGGTGGAAACATAGTGGGAAAAGGTAGAGTATGATAGTGGTTCAGAGGTGAGTGAGGTGGTGGTGGGAAGGAGCATGGTGGAGCTTGACAAGGCAAAGATGAGGAAATATATGTAAATATGGGCACAAAAACATCATATCAAATGAATTTTAAGGCCACTAGAGGAGTGAAAGAGGACAAAATTCAAACCTAGTATTCTAAAAAAACCTGAAAATTTGAAAAAAAATCCTTAATATATGCTAAACTAGCTCATTTGAGACACTAAAAAACATGTAAATGAGCTTATTTGGTAATGAATATTAAAGAATATCTAATAAAAAAGACTAAAAATCATGCAAAATTGATTGAAAATGCATGTAAAACATAAATTCTTGACAATTTGATACTACCTTCTTCTTAGACCATACAACTCACCCTTGCAAGATTGCCAACACTATCGATTGATTGATTGACTTTGAGACCTCTATTTGAACTTGAATTGAAATAACACCTTTATAATGACATGAAATGGTATGGAAAGTCTTAAATATTTTTTTAAAAAATTAATTTTCCCAAACTCTACTGAGGTGAAGAGAAAATGAAGAAAAATAACTTCCTTTCTGGATGCTAGGCAGTAGAATTTGCCTTAACTTTAACTAGATGGTTCATGAGCATGGAGAATCCAATTGATAAATTGGTTGAAGCATCAAGAACCCTCTTAGTCTAATTTCTTCACCCCAAATTTGAGAGTTGTACCATCCTCTAGTAGACCATACCATTAGAAAACCTATAGGCATGTCACTTTGTGACAATAAACAAGAAATCAAAAGAAAGCTAGTTATAAGCCTATGGGGCTATGAAACTCCTTGAAACTCCTATTGAAACCTATATATCTCCTATAAATTACTTACCCTACCCTAGATTCTATGGATTCCATACACATTCTATACTCTTCTTGCAAAATAAGTGAAAAAGAGTCTTTTCCTCCTTTTAAAGCTAATTCTTCACTTCCCATTGCTTGGAATGGAATGTTGGAGGACAACTTCGTGGCTACCATTCATATTTTTGACCCTTTTGATTAGAAATTTGGCATGTGGGAGGGGTAAAAGGACCCTTTTTGGCTAAAATAAGATATCAAGAGACCTTTTAATGACTTGAAACTTAGTACTTGGGATATTTTCATGTTTTTGAACATATTAAAATATATTTTGGCATGATTTAAAGTCTCTAAAAACATAATTTGATGCTTTTATCCTAATTTTGATATATCTTGACCCAAATTTGCCCTTTTAAAACATAATTGACTAGTTTGATGAGCTATAAAGTGAAATTGACTATTCTAGGGAAAGTTTAAGATAATAGGGGTAGTAATTTGGCCTTGATAGGCCAAATTAATAATAATACCATTTATTTTCACTATTTTAGATTTTATGCATAGAATAATAAATCACATATTTTAAAAACACATTTTAACAATTATCTACCCAAGGCCTACCTACTTGGATTTCATCACCAAGGGGGAAGCTGACTTGGTTTTTTGGCTAGGTATAAACATGTGGTTAATGGTATATATTGGCTAAGGACCCAACACTCTTATCATTGTGGTGTGTGAAGTGAGGGTGTAGGACCCAATACTAAGATAGTACCATTACTAATATAGATGCCTTTCATCTCAAACATCTTGAAACCATCCTTAGATTGTTTTCTAGTTACTTACAACCAGGTTTATATCACATCTAAAATCATATTATAATAATATAACAACATTCAAGATGACCATTTACTTACCTTTTAATTTATAAGTTTATTGGTTGCTCTTTACTAAATTGTATGTTGTATTGCAAAAAATTGCATTAACTAGTGTTAGTACAAGGTTTTATGTTGTGTGCCTCAATAGGATCAACCTCATTGATCTAATTGATTGTGTGTTTCCTTTAATTTCTTACTTTCAAAGTTACTTGCAATTTTTTTATTATTTTAGTACATAGTCATTCTGCTTGACACAATCTCTTATAGACTATTTTTCCCCCTACATATTGTACTAGGTCAACTCTATTGACTCTATACACTTTTTTAGATCTTATATCCTGTATTAGGTCAACTCTGTCGACTCTATACACTTTTTTATCTCCTATTTCTTGTTATAGGTTAATTATGTTAAATCTGTACACTTTTTTAGCTCATGTTTCATGTACTATGTTAACTTTGTACACTTTTTCATCTCTTACTCCATGTACTAGGTCAACTCTATCAACTCTGTATAGTTTTTAGACCCTATTTTTTGTACTAGGTCAACCCTATCGACTTTTTACCTTTTTATTCTTTCCCTATCTACCAACTTGGTTCTCTATTTTTCCTTCTTAGAATTTTGTTCATTTCTCTCAAATCATTATGAAGTCTCTTATTAGAGTCTTCTTAGATAACTTGAATCCATTTAGATACTATATGGGATTTTCATTTCTCCCTCTCTTTACCTCCTAAGAGCACCATCACTATTGGGGCACCTCTTTCCTTCCTTCATCCATGACCTATAACATGGTGCAAATCACACCTCAAGATGAAGTTATTGGGTCTAATCATTTTTATACCTACCAAGATACTTCTCATCTTCAAAACCTTCAAACTAATGTGGGAGAAATTGACACAAGTTTAATCAATAATCCCACTAATAATCCATCTTCTAATAACCCTCCCTATAATACCAATTCGGGGAGTGCTCTTACAAACACTAACCTACCTATTGATACAACTCAAATTATTGCCTAAGTCATACAATAAATGAATATAATACAAAAATATAAAACCAATAAAATTATGTAACTCCAACATCATTTGATTAATATGGCTAATCAACTTCTGGCTATCCATCTTAAATCTAATCCCAATTTTATTCCTCCACCTCTTAGAGATGCCTCTAGTAATGTTATTCTTCAACCCATAATGAATAACAAGATGATTCAAACTATTCAAAATGATTTTTTTAATCTCCCTTCATTATATCCATTGATATTTCTAACATATATACAACTATCAAGTATGATGGGACTAAAAACCCAACCTCATTTCTCAAAGCCTTTGGCAATTTTTACAAAAATAGATCCAAACTAATACTTTTTTCACAACTAAACTCTTACTCAAAACCTTCACTGGTGATGTATTATAATGGTATAACTAATTACCCCAAGATTCCATTTAGAAACTTGAAGATTTTGTCAATCCTTTATTTAAAGAGTTTCAACATAATGATCTTCCCAAAAATAGTCTTAGCCACTTCATCAACACTAAGAAATTTCCCATTGAATCAGTTCATGATTTTATCAAAATATGGAAATCATTAGCCCATAAATTCAACCATAACATGATTTATGATATCTTTTTCAAACTCTTTATAATTATTTTTACTCATATTCAATATAAGGTTTTAACATTTGCTCCCCAAACTCTTAATGAAGCTCTTAACCAAGTTAAACATCAAGATTTTCTCATGAAACAATTTGAACCTAATCATAAGCTTATTAAAGGATATTTTCAAGCATATACTAATGCTATCACTGGTAATACTACTCAATCCAAACTAATATTTTAAAAAGATAACATTCCTTCATCTTCTCACACACCACTTTTTGTGATGTAAATGAAACAATTTTTACCACCTTCTAAACCTTTCACCTTTCATAACAATCCTCTTATGTGGTATGAAACTAATCAATTTTATTGGTTTCATGCCTACATTGGTCACTCCCATAAATATTGTAGAGGAATCATTAAATTTTGTATATCTTATATGCTTGGTGATTCATTTAATCATGAAGCCATGATCAACATTTGTCATCAAGAATACACCACTACTTCTAAAAAATAATAGGTTTCTACAGATTTTACCTCAAATAACCAAAAATTTGTTTCAAATAGTCAACCAAAAACCAAGTATGTTTGTGTTATTGATGCCAATTATGATGAATATTATAATAATTCCTGATATGTTAACACTACCAAGGTCAACTATCATTACAAGCTAGCTCATACAGATCATGTTATGAAACCTAAAAATCCATCTTTAGAAGAACAACTTCTCAAAGATACTACAAGCACCAATATATATTTAGAAGCACATGAGAAACTACTTCCTCCTTTTGAACCTCCCACCACATCTATTCCTTTAAAATCTACTTTACCTCTTAAACCTTGTGTTATTTCTTCTTATAAATATTATTAGAAATTTCTTGAGGAACTTAACTCTATTCTTTTAAGATTCCACTTATGGAGTTAGTTAATACTTCCCCTTATCATCACAAATTCTTTATGCAACAAATACAAGATATTGAAGACCCATACCCTAGAGATGAAGAATCACCTTCTATTGAACTTTCACCTACCAATGTGAATACCATTGAAACCATGTTTCCTTCTTCCAAGCCTTATATTGAATTTCTTGAAGAAGACATGATCAATGATGAAATTATTTTTCATGTTGATGATCTACCACTTTTTACTAGAATAACCATTAATACTACCCTTATCCATAAATTTTTAGTTGATGAAGGCTCTAGTATTAATGTGACATCTTTGTGGCTTATCTAACATCTTGGTTATAACAAGGATCATCTCAAGTAAACTCATCTTACCTATCATGGTTTTGATAAAACTAATCAAAATCCACTTGGTTGTATTTGGATTCCTTAGCAATTAGACCCAAGATGATTATAACTAAGCTTATGGTCCTTGCTTTACCATTATCTTATAATCTACTCCTTGGTTTCCCATGGACTCATAGAATGAGAGCTATTTCTTCTTCTGGTAGTCAATGCATTAAATTCATACATAATGGAAAGTGGTATAAGAAGGAAGCTGATCCCAACAAATGGAGTATTCAACTTCCTAATCCCAAATCTTAGTATTGTATTTCTACCATTCCTAATATCAATAGTTCTCCTTTACCCAAGTTCATCAACATTAATCCTAATTTACGAGTCACTCTTATTAATTCAAATGATGAATCTAATGATTTTCAACATACTTATAATACTACCAAGCTACCTCCCTACATTTCCCAATAGTTTCCTCCTTATTTATTACCTCAAGACCATATTATTCCTCTTATTAATAAGATGGATAATTTTCCCCCTCCATGAAATGCTCATGAGCCTTCTTTACTTGAATATGTCTTCAATTTTAATTATTTTAGAGTGGATAAATTATTTCAATATCCTCTCTTCATATCTCCATATATATTTAGTAATATTTAAATTTCACCTTCTAGAACTCCCCCTGAATCTCAAGCATATATAATTTCTCCAACATATGATGATAATTGCATAATGGCCCAAGCTCAATGCCAAGACTTATATGTCCAACATTATTAGAAAACCTTGGCCCAAATACATGCTTTTAACTGGGATGTCCATACCATTTCTATGGATCATGACTTTAATCTTGAAGGTTATGTGCCTCCTACCAATTCTCCACTTCTTGATACTCCTTGGGTGGTGGAGAAAAGCATACCTTCTGAACCTTCATAAATTCTTACATCTTCTTTAACACTTATAGATCCCATCATTATATCTAATCCTTCCACTATCACTAAAACCAATGACATTACAATCCCTTCTTATCCATATACTTCTTCTACTCTCAATATTACACTAGATTCCAAGGCAATCACTGCTTATCAATTACATTCTGAGTATGATCTCCATGGTAATAAAATTATTGATCTCAAAGTAAATGTTGAGTATTGTGGTTCTCTTCCCACCTTGCCTAGTGATGAATCTATTCTTGAAATACTTCATGCTTGAGAACCTCAACTTCCTCGACATCATAAAATTGGGAATTTTAAAACCAAAACCCCTTGTTTCAATAACTTCATTTCTAGCATTGATACTAAGGCTAATCCAATTTAATTTTTACCTAATGCACCATACCATTTCTAATATGGCAATGTTATGATTATCAAAGAGAATACTTACATTGAATATGGTACTCCATCTTATCCTTGACCAATTATTGGTTATCATGAATTTTCACCTATTGAGTATGATAATTTTAGCTTATTATTTGATAAATATCATGATATATTCACTTAGTCCTATGAATAAATGCCTTGTATTGATCTTAGCATTATGGTGTATAACATCATTACTTATCTTGATATCAATCTTATACATCAAAAGTAAAAGAAATTTTCACCCAACGTTTTCACTTTATATCACAAGGAAATCATCAAATTACTCAATGCCAAATTTATTAAACTAGTGGACTATTTTAAATGGGTTTATAACATAATTCTTGTTTGAAAAAAGGTCACTATGGTCATTCACATTTGTATTGATTTATGTAATCTTTACCTCACTTGTCCCAAGGATAACTTCCATTTACCTTTGATAGATTCCATAATTGATTCCACATCTAGTTATGAAATGTTATCTCTTATAGATGGATTTTTAGGTTACAATCAAATTCACATTACCCCCAAAGACCAACATAAGACACTTTCACTACAAAATGGGACACTTATTGCTGTCAAAATTCTCTTCAACCTCAAAAATGTTGGAGACACTTATGAATGAGTAATGACTCATCTTATCCTTCCCCTATCACCAAAACCAATGACATCATATCCCTTCTAATCCATCTACCTCTCTTAACCCTAATATTACACTAGATTCCAAGGCAACCACTATCTTTCAGTTATATTCTGAGTATGATATTTAAGGCAACCATTGCCCATCAATTACTATTGCTTCTAATCCATCTACCTCTCATACTCCTAAAATTACACTAGATTTCAAGGCAAACACTACCCATTAGTTACATTATGAGTATGATCTCCATGGTTATCATGTTGGCAATTTGATTGTCATTGATGTCAAAAGGGATATTATGAGCATGTCATTGATGTTAAATATTGAGTATTATGACTTGATGATGTGCAAAGGATCATATAAAATGTCAATGATGATTGGAATGGTTGTGTGAATGAGTGGAATTCATCTGGTTCTTCATATTGATAATATAGACATTTTAGGTCTATGATAGGAAAATCTAAGAAGGGAGTTTGCTTACATCACCATTGCCATGTGTGGATGAGTCTAGGGGAGATGGTCATATAGTTGTGATCACATTAGTCCCTAGTTTTTATGCACTATATTTGAATTCATCAACTAAAGTGAGGAAGATATGGGGATGCAAAGTTGGCTACTCATTTAAAATAGCTAAGTTTTTATAATTAGCCAAATTTGTAAAAGGGTTCAAGTAGAGCTAAGTAATCATATTGATGAGGTCGTAATTTACACACATGGAGGTGTTAGGATAAAATGATCATATGGGTTTGTTAATTTTTGTGCTAAGTTTATATTCACTAAATCTAAGGTCATGTCATATAGTGTGACAAAATATATGCATGAGCAAAGTTGGGTTCCCAGGCATTTTGATAGTGTTTTCCCATAGTTAAAGTTTAGAAGGCATTTTTATTATGTCATATCTTGCACTTATTAAGGATTTAGGAGAAAATGGATATATGGATGGAATCCACTATGTAAGAGGATCTTATGTGCTAAATTTAAGGTCATGTGACTAAGTGAAATAAGAGTTATGTAGGTGCAAAGGTAGCCTTCTAAGCATATTTAAATGGTCCCCATACTTAGTAAAATCTACATAAGGTCCTACAAATTTGTCATGATTTTAAAAAAACCATTTATGGGCATTTAAAAAGGAAATAAATAGATGATATGTTGTGGGTTTTCCAAGAGTATTTTGAATATATGGTTAATAAGTTCAAATGAGAAAGAATGAGCTCATAATTGAATTATCTTTACTCTCAAACATTATTGGGTTTCTTAGTTAAACCCTAAGTGTTTAAGTCATGGAATAAATAGGCATGTTATATTTCTATGTCGACTGGATATAATCGAGACCTTGTGGCTTAGGTTATATCTTAATCCCTTGTCATCATTATAAAACTAGACCCTTTGACCAGTTATTACCGACTCAAAGAAGTGATCAAGACTTTGTATTTCCTATGTCTTAGATTTAATATTTATCCCAACTTGATTAATATCTAGCGCTTAATCATATGATGAATATCCAATGATGTATATCAAAGTCAATTTATCAAAGTGAAATTTGAGTAAATGTGCTAGTGATATGTGTCATAATCATAGAGCATTGAAAATTAAATATACTATGTGGTTCAAATTCAATAAATTAATGATCAATGTGAAGTTACCAAGTGTCTCAGTAGTAGGAATTAACAACAATGTGTAGAAGTCACATGATAATGCCAAGTGTCACATTCTTGATAGCTAATCAGAGATAAAGATTGATATTTTCCTAAGATCTAATAGTGACTAGGTGATCATGCAATGGAGATCCAATGAAGCAACTAAAGTTAATGAGAAAAAGTTATTGAGGTTTATCGACATAATGGTGAGTTAAAGACTGAGCAAGTTTGAGAAGATCAATAGAGCATAAGCATTTTAAAGTCCTAGGAAGCAATGAGATGGGATAAAAAGCTTGACATTTAATGTCAAGATAAAATTAAAGATCATGATAGTTTCAAGAACTAATGGCATGTGGGAGATTGAATCAAGAAGATCAATGTACATGTTTTAAAGTTGAATAGTGAAATTTCAACAGTGTACAGGGATCTAATGGAGAGTGTGAGCATATCAAATATTGATCCAATGGATGCATTTTAAAGTTCATATATTTAAATAAAGACCATCAGATCATGGTGCCAAAAAAATATCAATGATAAATATTTAAATATATTATCATTCTAATGATCAAATGCATTAACATGTAGGTAAGCCATAAATCATGACAAAGACAATGAGATTGATTATTGTTATTGATAAAATCTATGTAATAATGCATGTGCATCAAAAATATAGTCCAACAAATGATATAAATATTAAAATACCATGAATCATGATAATAAAGCATGATTTCTAGATATAGAAAACTTATAGTTCAAGTGATAATGAACTAAGTCAAGAATAGAGTATGGTGTGTTTGTAAACAAGTGTGAACACAACAAAGATATGGAACCTTAGATCAAATGCTTATATATATGTCATATAGATATAAGAAAATACTACTAGAGATATTTACATTTCCAATAAGTAGAATCAAATTGAGAGAGAGGTAGAGAGCTAGAATGATTTGAATTGTGTCAAATAAGAAAATATAGAGACACAAAACTAGAGCAATAGAGAAGAGAATATAAGAGAGATGTAGTGTAGAGCATGAATAGTTACATATCAAACCTATAATAAAGAATAGAGGATTGTATTCTTTTATGAATCAATATTATAATTTATAGTTAAATCTTCATTAATAGATCTGATAGGTTGGTGCTCAGATTAGGGAGTGGGTGATTCCTTAGATTTGAAGCTCTTAAATCAAGGTATTTGTGTTTACTTAGGGTTGGTGCCTTTAAACATTGTAACCAATGAGGTTATTTATTGTGAGGATGGATTAGAATGGTATATTCTAGTATTTATTCTCATGGTGGTTTTTCCCATATTGGGTTTTCTATGGTATATCTTGTGTTGTGTCTACTTGTGTTTTTATGATCTCTTCATATAGTTTTAATCTACATTAAAAGGTTTTAAAAAGGACTAAGTTAATAAATATATTAATTTACCCCCATTTTATTATCTAGTTATGTTTCAAAAATTGGTATCAGATCCCTAGTTCCTTGAAATAAGCTTAATCAACTCAGGTAGATCTTGAAACAGTGAACACAAATGGCTAGTCAAGAAGGATCTTCATCAAACAAAGCACCTCTCTTTGATGGATCAAACTATGCATTTTGGAACATAATAATGGAAGTATATTTATCCTCATTAGGGTTTGATGTATGGATATCTATGGTAAATAGATATACAACCCCTACTACAACTCCTCCTAATTAGGCTACCAAGAAGGCATATGAGAGTAATGCCAAGGCTAAGAATTCTATTTTATGTGGATTGTCTAATTCAAAGTTTGTCAAAAAAATGCATTGTCAAAATGTAAAAGATATCTAGAAAAAATTAAAAATAATTTATGAAGGTGATGCTAAGGTAAATTATACCAAGCTATAAATATTCAAAGGAAATTTTGAAATCCTTAAAATGAATGAGGGAGAGAAAATTGTAGACTATCTCTTCATAGTAGATGTAATAGTCAATGAAATAAGAGGCCTTGAAGAAGAGATGAAATAATCAATCATTTTCAAAAATTTCCTAAGATCTCTACCATCAAGGTATGACTCTAAAATACTTTCAATAGAGGAAGCAAGATATCTGGATAAACTCATTGTTGATGATTTGCAAGGAACCTTTACTACCATGAGATGAGAATGCAAGAAGAAGACAATTTTAAGAGATAAGTTGCATTCAAAGTAGCCAAGAAAGTAAAAGTAGAATCATCCTCATCTAGATCAGAGTAAACTAATGAAAAATGAGCCAACTTTGTTAGAATATTAAAGAGAGGATTTGTAAAGTACAAAGGTAAGTTACCCTTTAAACATTTTATCTATGTTAAAGTAGGTCATTTTGTTGTTAAATGTACTTAAAATAAAAAGGATAACTTTGAGCAAGTAGAGAGTATTGAAAAGGTGAAACCCTACTATCCAAAGAAGAACTTATTCAAAAATAGGAAAGGTCTATACACAAAAGAAGATAGTGATTCAATGGATGACAGTGATAGTTTTAATGATGACCATGACTATAATTTTGTGGCTAAGGAAAAGGAAGTCTTATTCATGACAATAGGATCATATTCTATTGATAAAGAAGTTGAAGACTTAGATGAAGAAGAAGGAAAAATGGATCTAGAGTGTGAACTTATTTTTGCTTTAGAGGAAATTGACAAACTAAGAAAAGAGAGCTCAAAACAAAAGAAGCTTGGATAAAAGGAAATTGAGAAAATGGCCAAAAGTCTTAAAAAGTCTAATCAGATGGTGGATATCCTAAAAACACAAGTTGAAGAGGATAAAATAATAAAATATGTATTCAAACTTAAACTACAGTCTGAATTTGATGAGTGAATGAAGCTAGAAGCAAAGATAAAGAGCTTTGAGAAAAGAGCTTGAAAAAGCTAAAGGACAACTAGACAAAAGTCTGAAGTTGATAGGAGTATTAGACATTCTTTATTAATTGATCAACTCTCAAAATCATTCAAAATAGAGATTAGTTCTTAGTTATGATAAAGGAAAAAGTTCCATAACTAGTACATCTACTAACCTATATGATAACTTCAAATCAGAAGGAGAACCAAGAGAAAAGAAAGAAAAAGATTTCAAGGATAGAAAGATAGACTCAAACACAAATGATGTGAATAAAGATGAAGAAGAGAATAGTCTTGAAGAAAGGAAGAAAAAGGTAGCTGATGAAAATGGCTACACAAAAGTGAGAGACTTAATGAAGCTAGAGTATAGAAGAACTCCTCACACTGCATAAAGAAATGTTATGACTAGGTATTCTTCATCTTTATATTATTATTATTATTATTATTATTATTATTATTATTATTATTATTATTATTATTATTATTATTATACTTACTTTGGTCATAGGGATATTGATTTTAGAGTTGTACCTAAAAGGAGAACAAAATTTTTTATCATAAATTCATGTTCTCCCTTATTATATATAAATGTAATATGTTATAATTTCAATAAGTTTGCTCACATAGCCAAACAATTTAGAACAAAATTTGTACGACAAAAAACATAGATTAAGAATTAAATCATGCCTCCTAGTGTGAAAAAAGGTTCACAAGTCTCTAAAAAGGAGAAAAATGATCCAAATAAAAAAACCCAAGGATGTGTAGAGAGTGAAAAATTAATCTATGATTGCTCAAACTGCACTCCATGCCAAGGAACAAAATTTATGGGTAATAGATAGTGGCTGATCAAAACATATGACTGGTGATAAGAGTAAGTTCATCAAATTAAGTAAATGTAAGGAAGGATCTATCAACTCGGGAGACAACACAATAGTGAAGATCAAAGGTAAAGTAACCTTGAACATAGATGAAAAACTTTCTACACATGATGTCCTTTATATTGAAAGATTGAATAATAATCTACTAAGTGTTGGTCAAATGTGTGAGAATGGATATAATATCACATGTAATGTATAATTAATCAAGTTAAAGAGATTCAAAAGACTAGTTATAGAAGGGAAAAGGATTGAAAGCAATATCTATAATCTTAGTGAAGTGAATGGTAACAATTGTCTAAATGGAAAGATAGATGAGAGTTGGTTATGTCATAAAATAATGGGTCATGTTATCTTTGATAACCTAGTCAAATTAAGATCAAATAAATGTGTTAGACACATGCCTAATATAACCAAACCTGTAAGACACTACTTGTAAGGAATGTCAACTAGTTAGGCAGACAAGGGTCAAATTTTAAAAAAATGAGTATGCAACTACAAAGCCTCTAGAATTAGTTCATAATAATATTTATGGTCCTACTAATACAAAAGGATCTAAATGAGAGAGATAATTCATGTTAGTTTTAGATGATTACTCAAAAATGACATGGGTAACCTTTTGAAGGATAAGTCATAGGCATTTGAGAGATTTAAGATCTTTAGGAACATGGTGGAGAATGAGATTGGAGGAAAAATAAAATGCTTAAGATTTGATAAAGGTGGAGAATTCACCTCAAAGGAATTCATATAGTATTGTACAAAGCATGGGATCAAAAGGCATTACTCTACAATAATAACTCCATAGTATAATGGAGTTGTTGAAAGAAAAAATAAGATAGTCAATGAGATGGCCAAAATAATGCTAAAAGAGGCCAAGTTACCTGATGTATACTAGGGATAAGTAGTCTAAATAGTATTATACATCTTTGACAAAGTTCAACTGAGGGTAAATAGTGATAAAACTCCTTATGAGCTATGGTATGGAAAACCTACCTTTGTTAAGTACTTCAGATTGATTGGAAGCAAATGTTACATCAATAAAAAAGAGGAAAAATTGGGAAGATTTGAATCAAGATGTGATGAAGGAATATTTCTTGGTTATTCCACTCAAAGTAAAGCCTAGTATGTTGCAATAAAATTCTACACAAAATTCTAGATATCATCAATGTCAAGGTTGAAAAAAGATTTAAACATGGTGAACCTAACAAAGAAATCAATATTAAAGAATAAAATATTGAAGAAGAAACATATAGTGAAGAGGATGAGGAAATGAATGAAAAGGAACCTCCAAGATTTGTTTAAAAGGATCATTTTATATAAAATAATTGGTAATAAGAATGAAGGAATTTAGAAAAGGAGAAGAGTTGCACAAATTAAAGAATAAGTAAAGGATGTGTAGACAACAATTTGTACTTCAAATTAGATGGTGAGCATATGTTTATTGTTGTTTTATATATAGATGAAATCATATTTAGTGATATAAATAAAAAAAATTACAAAGAATTTACTACACAAATTCAAAGTGAGTTTGAGATGCCTATGCTTGGATAACTTTATTTCTTCCTTAGTCTAAAAATAGAACAAACTAATGAAGGGATATTTATATCCTAAACCAAGTATGCAAAGGAAATGCCCAAGAATTTTGGAATGGAATATAGCAAACTAGTTAGTACTCCCATGAAAATGGATGCATGTTAAGAAAAGAGGATAAGTCCCTTGATACAAATTAGACAATGTACATATCAATAGTAGGTAGTTTATTATACCTAACTGCATCAAGACTTGATATCATGCAAGAAGTGTGGATAAAATTTCAAGATGCTCTTAAAGAGTCACATGTAAATGAAATGAAAAGGATATTTAGATACATCAAGATTATATTTTAATATGGCATATGGTATCTTACAAGTGAATGTTTCACTTTGATAGCATATACAGTTGCTAATTGGGCATGAAGTATGGATGATAGAAGAAGCACTAGTGGTGGTGCATTTTTTCTTAGAAACAAACTTGTTTCATGGCTAATCAAAAATAAAGAGTTAGTTACTCTTTATATAATATAATTAGAGTATGTATTAGTAGTGGCATGTTGTACTCAAGTCTTGTGGATCAAGTAAACACTTACATACATCAAGATCAAGAGTTCATAGTGGAGTATGTGTCAACTCAGGATCAAATTGTAGACCTATTCACCAATCCTCTTCCCAAAGAACAAGTTGGGAGTGGTGGATCCTAAATC
The DNA here is from genome assembly GCA_037957365.1 of Torreya grandis. Taxonomy (NCBI): domain Eukaryota; kingdom Viridiplantae; phylum Streptophyta; class Pinopsida; order Cupressales; family Taxaceae; genus Torreya; species Torreya grandis. The sequence continues at coordinate 1,470,045 of JARHVA010004600.1, forward strand.
ACATCACTAGATCCTAGTGATAGGGAATGAGTCTAAGGGGAGTCTCAGGGAATCTTTGTTAATCCTTGAAAGAAGAGAGAAAAGGCAACTCAAGTATGCATACTTTTGCAAAGGTCTAATGAGTTGATTGTTTAAATTTTCTAGAAAAACTCATTTATCTAATAAACAAGTAGAAAGCTTTGTTCAAATAATTAGAAAGAGTCTCTTTTCCATTGATGTCAAAGGGGGAGAATAAGAGCAAATGCTTTGTGCAAAATTTCGGAGAAAAAGTGAAAATGTCAAAGAAGAAGTAGAGCAAGTGTCCAAGTTGAGTATTAGGCAAATATACCATTGCTTAAGGGGAACTCTTTTTGGTATGAACAACTTCAGTTCATAATAATTAGAAGCTAATGCAATAAATTCTAGATAAGGACTAGAATAATATAACATCAAACCATTTAATTTTCCATCAATGATAAAGGATTAGATTGTTGGTAACTTGATTTTCATTGATGTCAAAAGGGATATTATGAGCATGTAATTGATGTTCATGACTTAGTATTGTGATTTGAGGATGTGAAAGGGATCTTATCAAAGGTAAAGGATGATTGGAATTCTTATGTGCATGAGTGTAATTCATCTGGTTCTTCATATTGATCATCTAGACATTTTGGGTCTATGACAGGAAAACTTAAGAAGGTAGTTTGCTTATGCCACCATTGCCATGTTTGGATGAGTCTAGGAGAGATGGTCATATGGTTATTATCACATTAGTCCCTAGTTGTTATGCACTAGGTTTTAAGTCATGCACTAAAGCAAGGTTGAATATATGGGGATGTAAAGTTGGTTACTCAGACAAAATCACTAAGTTTCTATACTTAGCCAAATTTGTAAAAGGGTTCAAGCAGAGCCAAGTAAGCATTTTTATGAGGCTAAAATTTGCACACATGGAGGTGTTAGGACAAAATGATCATATGCATTTATTAATTTCTATGCCTAGTTCATATGTCTTGAATCTTAGATAATCTGATGTAGTCAGACAAAATATATGCATAAGCAAAGTTAGGCTCCCAGGCATTTTGATAGTGTTTTCCCATAGTCAAATGTACATGTTGCAATAAAAATCTGAGAAGGCATTTTTATGATGTCATATCTTGCACGTATAAAGGATTCAAAAGCAAGTGGATATATGGATGGAATCCCCTATGTAGTAGGATATTATGTGCTAAATTTAAGGTCATGTAACTAAGCACAAAAAGAGTTATGTAGGTGGAAAGATAGCCTTCTGGGCACATTGAAATGGTGCCCATACTTAGTCAAATCTATATAAGTTCCTAAAAAGTTGTCATGATTTTACAAAGACCATTTATGGGCATTTACAAAGGAAATAGATATAAGATTTGTTATGGGTTTTTCAAGATCATTTTGAATATATGGTTAGTAGGTTCAAATGAGAAGGAATGAGTTCAAAATTGAATTATCTTTACTCTCAAACATTATAGGGTTTCTCAATTAAACCCTAAGGTTTTAAGTCATGATGTTAATAGGAATGTTATATTTTGTTGTTGACTAGATATAGCTAGGACCTAATGGCTTAAGTTATATCTTAATCTCTTATCATCATTGTAAAACTAGCCCCTTTGACCTAACTATTACCAACTTGAAGTAGTGATCAAGATTTTATATTTCCTAAGTCTTAGAGTTAATATTTGTCCAAATTTGATCAATTAAAAGCATTTAATCATATTCTAAAAATCCAAAAAAGTGTATCAAAGTCAATTTATCAAAGGGACCTCTAATTAAACATGGTAGTGACAAGTGTCATTATCATAGAGCATTGAATGATAATTCTATGATGCAGTTCAAATTCAATAAGTCAATGATAAATGTAAGGTTACCAAGTTTCTTAATAGTAGGGACTAATAGAAATGTGTATAAGGCACATGCTAATGCTAAGTGTCACATTCTTGAGAGATAAGAAGAGATAAATATTGAGCTTGTCAGAATATTTGATGGGGAGGAAGTGATCATGGAAAGGATATCCAAAAAAGTGATTAGACTCATTGGGAAAAAGTGCTCAAGGTTTATCAACACAGTGTTGAGTTAAATATCAAGCAAGTTTGAGAATATTGATGGAGTGTAAGAATTCTAAACACTTAGGAAGTAGTAAGATGGGATAAAGGGCTCGATGTTTAACATAAAGATATAAATAATGATCATACTAGTTTGAAGATCTAACGACATGTGAGAGCTTAGATTAGGAAGATCAATAGATGTGTTTTAAAGCTGAATAGTTAAAGTTCAAAAATATACAAGGATTCAATGAAGAACATGAGCCTATTAGATCTTGATCCAACTAATATGTTTTAAAGTTGAGCTATTTAAATAAAGACCATCAGATCTTGATGTTAAACAAAATATCAATGATCGATATTTAAAGATATGATCAGTCTAATGATCAAATACAAGAACATGTTGGTAATCCATAAATTATGACATTGATAATGAGATTTATTGTTGTAATCATTCAAATTTATGTAATAATGCATGTACATCAAAACTAGAGTCCAACAAATGCTATAATAGTAAAAGACCAAGAATCAAGTGGTAAATCATGAGTTATAGATGTGGAAAACTCAAATTTCATGTGATAATGAACTAAGTCTAACACAGAGTATGATGCATTTTTAAACAAGTGTGAACATAATAAAGGTATGGAATCCTATATCAAATGCTTATATATATGTCATCTAGATATAGGAAAATGTTGTTGGATCTATTGCTATTGCCAATAAGTAATATCAAACTGAGAGAGAGATTTAGATAGCTAGAATGATTTGAATTGTATAAAATAGGAAAATATAGAGGCACAGACCAGAGGGGTAGAGAAGAGAAGAGAGATGAAGTGAAGATCATGAATAGTTGTAGATCAAACCTATAACATAGAGTAGAGGATTGGATTATTTTATGAATCAACATTGTAATCTGGATTTGTATCTTCATTAATAGATCTGATAGGTTGGTTCCATTAGATAAGCTAAGTTGGTGCTCAGATTAGGGAGTGGGTACTTCCTTAGACTTGAAGTTCTTAAATTAGGGGATTAGTGTCTCCTTAGAATTGGTGCCCTTAAACATTATAACTAGTGAGGTTATTTATTATGAGTCTAGATTAAAATATTAGATTCTATTATATATTCTCATGGTGGTTTTTCCCATATTGGGCTTTCCATGGTATATCTTGTGTTGTGTCTACTTGTGTGTTTATGATCTTTACATATAGTTTTATTCTACATGAAAAGGTTTTAAAAAAGAATAAGTTAATCAATAAACTAATTCACCCCCCTTCTCAATATCTAGTTGTGTTCTAATAAATTAAATTCTCAATCTCAAAGTATATGTTGAGTATGATGGTCCTCTTCCCACCTTGCATAGTGATGAAGCTATTATTAAAATACTTCATACCCAAGAACCTCAAATTCCGTAAAAACATCATAAAATTGGGAATTTTAAAACCAAAACCCTTATTTAAATGACTTAGTTTGTAGCATTGATCCCAAAGCTAACCCAATTTCTTCTTTACCTAATGCACCATATCATTTCTAAGATTTCAATGATATGCTTATCAAAGAGATTACTCACATTGAATATGGTACTCCATCCTATCCTTGACCAATTATAGTTTCTCTTAAATTATCACCTACTAAGTATGATAATTTTAGATTATTCTTTGATAAATATCATGATATATTCACTTGGTTCTGAGGAAATGCCTTGTATCGATCCTAGCATTGTGGTGCATAACAACATTACTATTCTTGATGCCAAGCCTATGCATCAAAAGTAAAGTAAATTTCCACCTAAATTTTCCACTTTATGTCACATGTAATCATCAAATTACTCAATGCTAAATTTATCAAACCATTAGACTATTTTGAGTAGGTTTATAACATAGTTCCCATTAATAAAAAGGTCATTATGGTCATTCACATTTGTATTGATTTCCTCAATCTTAACCTCACTTATCCCAAGGACAACATTCCTTTACCTTAGATAGATGACACCATTGATTCTATATATGGTTATGAAATTTTATCTTTTATGTATATATTTTTAGGTTACAATCAAATTCATATTACCCTCAAAAACCAACATAAGACACTTTCCATAGAATGGGGTACCTATTGCTATGCCAAAATGCCCTCTAGCCTTAAGAATGTTGGAGCCACTTATGAATGAGATATGCCTCATATATTTCATGATATTATCCATAAAATTGTTGAAACATATGTAGATTATCTCATTTATAAATCTAAAATTCATAAAACCCATTTCTCAGATCTTGCTATCATCTTTGACCACCTTCTTAAATATTGAGTTAGACTAAATCCTTACAAATGTGTCTTTGGTGTCACATATGGAAAATTATTAGTTTTCCTATTCTCTCTCCATAGAAAATATGTTGACCTAGCTAAGATTAGTGCCATCATAAACATGTCCATTAGTCATTCCATTCTATACATTTTCATGTACCTAAGCAAACATATGAAATTAGATGATTCATCCCTGAAATGGCTTACTGCATCCACTCCATCAATTCTCTTCTCAAGAATAATTACCTTTGGATTAAAAAATGTCAGAGCCACTTACGAATGAGAAATGTCTCATTAGATCCTTCCCCTATCACTAAAAATAATGACATCATATCCCTTATGATCCATCTACCTCTCTTACTCCTGAGATTACACTAGATTCTAAGGAAATCACTACTCATCAATTAAATTTTGAGTATGATATCCAAGGCAACCATTGACCATCAATTATTATCTCTTTTAATCCATCTATCTCTCATACTCCTAAGATTACACTAGATTCCAAGCCAACTATTTCCTGTTAGGTACATTCTAAGTATGATCTCCATGGTAATCAAATTATTGATCTTGAAGTAGATGTTGAGTATTATGGTCCTCTTCCCACCTTGCCTAGTGATGAAGATATTCCTGAAATACTTCATGCCCAATAACCTCAACTTCCCTAGAAACATCATAAACTTAGGAATTTTAAAACCAAAAACCCTTGTTTTAACAACTTCATTTATAGCATTGATCCCAAATCTAATCCAATTTCTTCTTTACCTAATACACCATACCATTTCAAAGATGGTAATGTTATGTTTATCAAAGAGACTACTCATATTGAATGTGGCACTCCATCCTATCCTTGACCAATTATAGTTTTTAATGAATTATCACCTACTAAGTATGATAATTTTAGCTTATTCTTTGATAAATATCATGAGATATTCACTTGGTCCTTTAAGGACATGCCTTATATTAATCCTAGCATTATGGTGCATAACATCATTACATATCCTAATGTCATGCCTATGATCAAAAGTAAAGGAAATTTCCACCTAAAGTTTCCACTTTATGTCACAAGGAAATCATAAAATTACTTGATGCCAAATTTATAAAACTAGTGGACTATTCCAAATGGGTTTCTAACATAGTTCCCATTCAAAAAAATGTCACTATAGTCATTTACGTTTGTATTGATTTATATAATCTTAACCTCACTTATCCCAAGGAAAACTTACCTTTACCTTCAATATATGCCATCATTGATTCCATAGTTTGTTACAAAATGGTATCTCTTATGGATGAATTTTTGGGTTACAATTAGATTCACATTACCGTTGAAAACCAACACAAGACACTTTTACCATAGAATTGGGCACCTATTGCTATGTAAATATGCCCTTTGACCTCAAATATTTTAGATCCATTTATGAATGAGAAATAAATCATATATTTCATGATCTTATCCACAAAATTTTTAAAACCTATGTGGATTATCTCATTTCTATATCCAAAAAATTTATAACTCATCTCTCAAATCTTGTTATCATCTTTGACCACCTTTTTAAATACTGAGTTAGACTAAATCCTTACAAGTTTGTTTTTGTTGTCACATTTGGAAAAAAATTAGGATTCCTAGTCTCTTTCCAAAGCATCAATGTTGACCTATCTAAAATTAGTGCCATCATACACATGTCTATTCCTCATTCCATTTTAGACTTTTGGATGTACCTAGGAAAACTTGGGGCAGTTAGATGATTCATCCTTGAAATGGCTTACTACATCCACTCCATCAATTCTCTTTTTAAGAAATTTAATTCCTTAGAATTTACAAGCATTTTTCAAAAAAAAATTGATAACATGAAAGGGTGGTTGCTTCACCTACCTACACGTTCTCCTCCTTCCAATGATTGACCCTTAATCCTATATACTTCTTCCATACCTATATCAACTGGGAAAATGCTTGCCCAACAAGATGATACTAGAAGAGAGTATGCCATTTATTACATTATCCAAGGCCTCATATATTATAATAAATTTTATACCAAAATCAAACATGATTGCTTCACCATCTATTTCATAGCTAAAAATATTTAACACTACATGTTATACCAAACCACTTATGTCATCATTCATTCAGACCCACTTCATAATTTATTCTCCAAAGCCTTTATTCCTAGAGATAGAATTGGCAAATTAATGGTCCTTATTATGTAATTTGATATCTAAATCATAACTCAAAAATCTATCAAAGGACAAGTCATAACTGATCAACTTATTGTAGTTCCTATACTAGCTACTATTCACCTTCAAGATAGTCTTCTAGATGATAATATTCAATATATTAAAGGTCATAATCAATCTATCTCTATAAAGTATTACTTTCGTAACTATACCATTGTTCTTGAAGCAAATAATCGAGATGAATCCAATATTCCCCCTAATACTACTAAACCTAAAGTAGTCATCGATAAGCTTCCTAAAATTAATGTTGACTTGCATAAAGATACTTAGACATTCACTTTGATGGTGATAAATTACTTCAAGGAGATAGGGTAGGTTACATTCTTACAAGTCCTCTTGAAAAAATCATACCTTTAGCTTTTTGATTCACCTTTGATGCCACCAAAATTATGGCTGAATACGAATATCTAATCTTAGGAATGAGAATTTTCTTGATTTAGACATTCAATATTTGCATGCCTTAGGTGACTCTTAGATTATTTGTCTCTAAGTCAATGGTAACTAATATTTCAAAATCAAAAATCTCATTACCTATCATTAAGTTACAACACTCTCTATAAATATTTCATCTCTTTCACTATTGAGCCTATCCCTAGAGATCAAAATTCCATTGTTGATTCCCTCGCTTCTTTGACATCTCTCTTTAATCCTTACCATGTTTTTCCAATCCAAATTTTCTTATACAAATAATAAAATCTCTGTACTCTACTCAACCACTAGATTTACATATCTACCACATCGAGCCTATCACCTTTCAAAAAATCCCATAGTATAAAGACATTATTCAATTTTTGAAACACCAAACTTATCCTCCTAACTTAGACTCGTGAAAAGACTCATATTCATCAACAACATTTTAAGTATGTATTTAGATATAACATCCTTTATTATTTCAATGTTGAAGGTACCTTACTCTATTATGTTATGAAATATGAGGCCCCTCCTCTTCTTGAACAAGCACATGGGGGTATTTGTGGTGTCCACTATAGCAGACATGCTATAGCTTACAAATGCCTACATATAGGATATGTTTGGCCTACTCTTGAAAAGGATCCAATAGAATTAACTAAAAAGTGTAATCCTTGTTAGATTCATGATGATCTAATTCATTTACCTCCAATCGAGTTTCAAAATATCAAATATCCCTAACCAATATCCATGTGGGGATTATATCACATTAGAAAATTACCTCACTCTCAAGATGTGCATGCTTTTATCATAATGGCTACTAAATATTTTATCAAATGGGTCAAAGCCATGCGCCTTATCAATGTCACTAGTAACACCATCACCAAATTAATTCTTAATCAAATAATTTTTTTCTTTGATTTTCTCCATACTATCATTTATAATAATAGTGGTAATTTCAAAAATAAGGATGTCAAATAGCTTTGTACTAAATTCAAGATCAATCAAAAAAATTCCATGCCTTATCATCCATAATGCAATGGCCAAATTAAGGCCACTAATAAAATCCTCAACAAAATTATCCAAAATTTAATTCATGAAACCTACACAGATTGGTATATTCACCTCTACCCTACTCTTTAGGCCTATCAGACTAGCATACATACTACCATTGGGGTAATGCCATTCTCTAAAGTTTATGGTTCTGAATCAGTCCTTCCATTAGAAGTTAAGCTTTCATCTCTTCGTATATCTCTTTATGCTATCATTTCTGATGAATAATAATGTGAATCTCACCTTCATACCCTTGATGTCTTTTATGAGTGTCATCTTTTGGCTTTGCAACATAATCACCAATACAAAGCTTGTATTACCAAACAACATAATAAACATGTTAAAATTTGCACATTTAATGTTGGTGATCTTATCTTTAAATTGGATTACACTCATGATAAATAACGTAAATACACCCAAAAATGGTAGGGTCCCTATTTAGTCAAAGATATTCTTGGTCCAAGTACCTACCACCTTCAAACCAATGAAGGCCATGTTTTCAAAGAGCCCACCAACACATAATTCCTTAAAAAGTACTTTACCTAAACATTTCCTTCTTTTCATTCTTTCTATCTACATCTATCTAACACTTTTTATAGGTTAAATACATGGGTATCTCCCTCTATAGTAGTTCTCTCTTTTCACAAACGTTAGTCCTTCCCTTTTGATATTTTGGTTTTCCCTTTTCTCTCATGAATTGCATTGTAAAACCATGGATAGGACCTGGTCTTCCGCATGATATACCATAGTCTTATTTATTTTCACACACTTTTTTTCATCCCTTGGATTTATCTTTTATGAATTGTAGTGTAAGACCATGGATAGGACTTGGCCTTCATCACAAATACCATATTTATTATCTCATTTATTTTTCACATGATTTGTACACCCTCATGGTTTTATCTTTTATGATTTTTAGTGTAAAACCATGGATAGGACCTAGATCTCCTCATTAAATTACCAATATTTTTCACTCATTTTCCAAACTATGTTTTTTGTCCTTATTCTTAGCTTTAGCTTTTGTTTCTTTTGATAGATGGAATTTGCACAACAATCCATGTTATCATGTTTTCCTCCATTTCCCTAATTCTTATGATAAGGAATCACACTTTACTATCATTGTATCCCTTTTTACCCCTTTGACACTTTTATTTACAATTTTAAGTAATTAATTTTTTTTTCATGTGTCATTCCTCTTGATTTCCTTTCCTTTAACTCCAAATTGGATAAAATAAGGTCAAACTCAAGATATCACTATTATTTCACCTAGATTTATGAGACTCTTAGACACCATGCTCTATGAGTTATCACTCTTAGTAACCATGTCCCAAGTATTCAAATGAAGGTCATATTTAACACCCATGTTTGGTTTTCTAAATTTGTATGGAGGAGGAATAGAAAAAATCCATCAAGAATGATAAAATCTAAATCATTTTAAACAAAAGGCAATGATATTAAAAAGGCAACCTAAAAATCTCAAAAGTCAAAATCACACCAAAAGACGTGATTTTAAGCACATATCCTATCTTAATTGAGGATCAATCTCTATAGTTGGCCTCACACTAGAACTGAGGTCCATTGGGGTGTCATAGGCCATTAGATTAGAAATAGTATAATTCAATAAACTCTATGGTGCTACCTAATTTATCACATGAGTACCCAATATTCATAGTAGATTAATGGCTATATAAGGGGTCCTAAGGAATATGGAAGACATTTGGGTAGGTAGGTCCATTTTTAATTTTCATACATATGGCCTTGATTGGATTATCTATATACTTCATTGTTGACCTAATACTTGTTTGGATAAGATAATTTCTTCAAAGTCCTTAAGGTTGACAATCCTCTTATTTTGACAAACCTAATTTGAGTGTCTTGACATTGATAAAGAGTTCCTCTACCCCATATAACCATTTAATTTCCCTCCTTGATAGGAAAATTATGATTCCAAATCTATTTTCCCTCTTCTCTATTTCCTTCTTCTTCACATTTTAAAAACTTGCTAGCACTACTTTGTTTTAGTTTTATCAATCCTTAGAACAAAACAACATGTTTGAGAAACTATGGATTCACTTTCTTTACACCATGGATCTGCATTATTAGACTTATTTTACATTCCTTTTTACCATTTTTCATTTTTTATGTCACCCTTTTTCTTGCACTTGATTCTATGTTTCCCTTTTATGTACCTTTTTCCATTGTTGAGTGAGATAAGGATTGTTACTACTCACTCATCAATGTTGTTTTACCATTTTATTTCTAGTTTTACATTTGATTACCATCATTTTTGACATGTATCCTTGGTTTTACTTGGTGATTTTACCTTTCTTACTTAAGGTTTACTTATTTGAGTTTTTCAGTCTTTAGTAGCCTTGGATTTTTTATTACTTGATTTACTCTAGTTTTCACTTGGTTATTTGGTCTAGCATATCACTTGTCACCATAACTTTCAAAATTTTAAGTATGTCCCATACACATAGCACCATTTATCTTGGATTTCCTATTTTTTTTTAATCTTTAGTTTTGTATTCTTGGGTTTTTTGAAAACCATATTTACACCCTACACAATAAAAAATATCAACACAACATATAATCATCCTATAATAAAGGTAAGTCAAGTTATGCATCACATTTAATTTTTAGTTATTTCCACTTTACTCATTTAATTTCAATTATTTTATGATTTAAAATACTATAGTTTTTTTTAGCATTAGTGTTATGTGTTCTTATGTTCTTTATCAAATCACCATCCCATATTGTACCTTAGTGACACATGATGAGCTTCGAGTGGGGCATATGTATATACATAATATTTTCAAACTTTTATCAAATATTGGTACTTTATATCTTGTAAAAACCCATCGGTACTTAATTTTTCTAATTACACCCCCTAAGGGGTGCATTAGTAAAGGGGTGGGTAGACTATTGGTACTTCCCAAGATTATTATCCCTTATTTCCAATTATTACCAATCTAACCAGCTCCTAAACCATTACCTAAGCTATTACTCATTTATTTCATATTCCTATAATATTTTTATACTTTCCATCTATCTTTTACTCACCTTAAATCCCTTCTAATATTCAAATATACTAGGTTGACCATATATAATTTTAGGTGAAAGTCACTTAGGGTCTAGCTCAGCTTTTGGCTAACCTAGCCCATGACCTAGCGAATTTTTGTCCTTAATTTTACTAGTTTGATTAGGTCAAACCTATTAGCTAAAACTTTTGGAAGGTATTAAAGTTAATTATACCTATATATACAATATCATTTCATTATTATTACACAATCAATCAAGAGTTATTATTCACTTGTGCTTCTTTACAATGTGTTCATCCCCCATTCTACTTGAGGAGTTTTAGCTTAGGGTTTCTAATTGGAGAATCTAGTCTTATGGAGAAGTCTTGGATACTTTGGCATTTATTAGTGATCCTTATAAACCAAAAAAACCTCTTATGAAGCCCCTTTGGACAAGGGAGAGATTGAGTCTTGATGGGTTCATCATTCAGGTAAGTATTCTCTAACTTTGCTCCTCTCTTTAGTAGATAAAAGTAACATAAGTATTGGCTTTAAATAATATTACTCTTCTTATTCCATGTGTTAGGGTCTTGTTCATACATATCTTCATTGAGATTCTCATATACATGTTCATTTTGTTTACTAACCCTCACTTTATATCACAAGCTTTGGTGATCACTAGATTATATTTTATTTACTTGTTATTAGTTTAGTGAGATATCAAAACATAGGAGTCCCTTAGGGTTACTACATGATTATGCTTGACTAGAGGATTTGGAACCCTCCCTTTCATTATGTATTATGATAAGATATCCCCTAATTAGGTCTAGAATATCCCCTTATTGGTCATGCTCTGGATTATCTAATGTGTCCTAAATTTCAAGTGTATGGTATGATTTATCTTCTCTGAGTTAGGATTGATTTACAAACATCATGAATTTCTAATTGCATACACATGGCCTTGTCTTTGTATAATGTGACATATATTATTCCCCTTTTTTATGACCTATTTATAGTCCCCTTACATGTGGGACCTAGACTTATTTGTTACAATATATTTATGTCCCTTGTATGTGCCCTTGGAATTATGTGTCACACTATCGCTTTATATTTTTATGTTTTTTGAGATTATTTAAATAATGTGGTTCCATGATATAAATCATTAAATTTTACTATGTATTATTAATTAGTGATATTAATATGATGTGATTAATTGACATCTATCCATAGATAACACTTTTATTCCCTACATTACATATATTAAATACATTCATTTATTTTTATATATATTACTATTATAACATACACTCCACATGTTTATATGATATTACATAATGTTATATTTATACATGACATGATATAGTTAACTCTTATTTTGAGATGAGTGACTTATAGGATGCATATCTCATCTCAAAAAGGTGCATTATAGTGGGTTTGTCAAAGAGACATAGGAATCCATGAATACAAAATGAGATAATAATATATATTTTAAATATTTATAATGGTTAACATACTAAATATTTAAGTTGCATGATAGATATTCACACATCGATTACAAGGGAGTTTATTATTCATATGCAATCATGGTAAAGATATTTGAGCAAAGATTCACACACACTTAGGTATATGTGCATGGAATATTAAATAACATGAATTAAAAGTTTACACATACACATATATTTGAGATACATATTATAAAATTTATCATGTAGAGATATACCATTCTATATTAGTTGTTATATATTCAAGGGCCATGATAATGGTTAATCAAAACACACAACACATTTTAAATTTTAATTTAAAATAGTCATAATTTCAATTCACATATATCAAATTTTTGTTCATGATAGAGTAATTAGATTCATTCATTACATTTTGATCATGCATTTATTTAGCATTGAGAAAACTTGAGCAAAACTATATTTTCAAACCTACATTGATGATGTGCTCATGGACATTTTTATTTCCATTTTGATCATGTATTTTATTTACATGGAAATAAATTAACTAACTTGATAAAAAATATAAAATTTACTCTATAAACCATATATATTGGTAGATTTAGTTTATTTGAGTGAACCCATCATTTGGTTACCTCTCTACTTACATAGTTATTTAGGTTATTAAACCATGTTCTTCTCTCCACATTAATGAGGGTTATGAGATTTTATCTTCCTAACCAAATATCCTTCATACCCTAACTCTATATGTGTCTCAATATATAATCACAAAGTTCTCCAATGATTTAACAAGGAAGAATCATCTCCAACACATCTCAAGGGACACATGGATTTCATAAACACATGTACTTTTCCATGCTCTTTAAAAAATTTAAACAATCAATTTTAAATTAAAATATTTAATATATGAACATTGAATACAAGTGGATTTATTTTTTTATATTGAGTGATCTATAAAATTGGAGATTCATACCAAATATAAAGTCTATTGGAACACTTAGATACATAGTATTATTTGACTCTAGGAGTTTTATTACTAGAATAAAAGGGTAATATTTTTTAATGCTAATATTGTATTAGGTAATTGATAATGGAATGATGGCATAAATTTAGCACTTATCACTTGAGTGAAAAAACATTGTTATAATCCAACACTGTCTCACACCTACATGCCATCTTATGAGTTTTACCATTCCATTCTTCTGTTACACATGTACATGAACCTCACTATTTATTTAAAACATGATAAATATCCCACACATACATATTTAGACCTTTATTTTAATACACCTATATGAAGGTCATTTTCATCAATATTTCGAGTCAATATTAACTTGAACTAGTTAAAATTGATCCCCTCCTAGAAATGGTTAATTTTTACATTCAGACCTTTTCTAAAGGTCAACCTATCTTCCTATACACTAGATTGCATGATAAATTACCTTATTATAATCATGTATATACAAATCAAGGTATAATTCAAAATGGACTTGTCACTTATCTAGTACACATGTATACACTATTGTATATTGATAAAAAATTCCCTATTATCATCTATTAGTAGGAGTAGAATCATGTATATACAAATCAAGGTCTCATTCAAAATGGACTTGGCACTTATAGTACACATATATACACTATTGCACATTGATAATATATTCCTTATTATAATATATTAGAATGAGTCATAATATAATTTTAAATCATCCCAAATCTAAGTTAAATAAATCATTATCAAGTATCAAATCCAAATCATTACTTACATATAGAAAAATAGCACATTTGTAAAATAACACTAGGTGGAGGAACTACATGTGGCTTGACTTCCATCCTTATAGTATTAGATACATAGACATTAGTCAATAATAAAATGGGTGAAAATAGGGTTATCTCAACCCATTACACTTCCCCAAATTTTCAAGCTTCTAGCCCTCACAAACACCTTAGGGTTTTCAAAGTGAAAGAGTTTTAATTTTTGTATTTGCACACATCTCCAAGATTTAAAATTAAAAATACAAAGATTACAAAGGCAACTTAGGTTACGTTATGATTTCAATCCCTCATTTACACACATGTCAATGCTAATTATATTATATTAGGATTGATAGTTTCTATTTACCCAAATAAACATAACCAACCTTACATAAATATAAGTTTAGTTCCTAAACTATATGAATCAAATGACTAGTTTGTTTTGATCTCAACTTATATAATACTTTCATAGTCAAATAGTCAACTTAAAAACCTAATTACTCACCCCTTTGTTATATTTAATATAATTAACATGACACTTTTCAAATCATTACAATCAATTTCAATATTTTACATTTAAATGTATGCTTGAATGTTAATATCTAAGTCAAATTTCAAGTTTTTATCCTATTAGAGGTTTAAATCCAAATCAGGATAAAGAATAAAACATCTAGTTTTGAAGTATCACAAATAGATATAGACTCTATAAGTGCACACATGAAATATTGGCATAGGAGGATACATATGGTAGTAAAAATTTATCAAGACCAATACCACCCTAATCGTGAATGACATATGTGTCAATCTTGTCCCTACACACTCAAAACTCTAAATCTATCACATAGTCATATATAGGCCTACACAACTAAAATGTACATATATAAGTTTAGAATTCATCAAAATTTTATTGTTACCACACTTTTACACTCATATTATCAATTAATTATTTTAAAAATTTATAATTTTGTACCTTTACTATTTTTATCCACTAGGGAAAATATGAAATTACTATTTTAAATTTAAAAATATTAGATCTTCCTTATGAAATCATTTTAAATTATTGTTAATTTAAATTCACCTATTTTATTCACCTAAAAAATAGGGTAAAACATATTAGTGAACCCAATATTTTTACATAAACATT
Source organism: Torreya grandis (assembly GCA_037957365.1). Lineage (NCBI taxonomy): Eukaryota > Viridiplantae > Streptophyta > Pinopsida > Cupressales > Taxaceae > Torreya > Torreya grandis. The sequence continues at coordinate 1,485,460 of JARHVA010004600.1, forward strand.
GGGTTTTATACCCACTTACACTTTAGTTTTTTTTTTGGATTCATCTTAGAATGTGATTTTATATTTTTATTTTCACATTTTTCCATTAGGGTTTTATTTCCTTTAAGAGTGTATCTTCCTACAATAAATCATGGTTTATATAATCAAAATTTATGAGCATATGTTACCTGTGTTGGATACTAAGTTATAAAATGTGAATGTTTCAAATGATGAATTAATTAATTGATATATTTAAAAAAAATTTAGAGCACATTTTATTACAAACCATAATATTGTTAATGAAATTGTAAATATAGATAAATAATTTAATAATACAATCATTTTTCATATAGGCATCCATTGCGTTTATACTTGTTCCTACATCCATTAGGCATTATGATGAGTGTTTTACTCCTACACCCATAATTAGTAGTGTTCATATGAATACTACTAATAATTAGACTCAACCTTTGAATGGACCTATTGATCATACCACCATTCCTAATAGCATGATATAAAAGATATGATGCATACTATAGAAAACTTAAAAATGAAATTTTGTAATATTTCACTTTATCAAGAGGATTTCATTGCTATGATTATGGATAATATTATGATTTAAAATACTATTTCAAAGGATGTTCTTAACTTTACTCTTCCTTATGACTTGGTAGTTTAAAAATTAGAATTACTTTATGTTTATGAGGACCCTAAATTTTAACTTCGTGCCATAAATCTATCCATATGAAATTATGAGGATCATGGTTTAATCTTACTTTAATTATTTTGTAGCACATTCATTAGTGAGAGATTGTATTGGTTCTTTCCTTTACCTAGTGGGTCCCTACATGCATTTCTATGTTAAAGCAAAAAAGATCCTATAAAAACATATGATGGAATCTATTATATTTAAAAGGTAAAAATGTGGATATGTGTGATTTCATGTTTAAAATAATTTTCATATTCACTCCTTGATTTATCAATCATCTGATCTTGAAAATAAATAAGAATTCATCAATATTATTTTAGAAATTATAAAAAAGAACCTACTTGGTCTGAACAAGGAATACATAGAGTAGAGGTTAGTCTTGTGTTAGTGAAATACAACAAAATCAAAATAACACACTAAAATCCTAAAACCTCTAGCCTATACACTAGGGAGAGCATAGGTAGCAAACATACAAATGAAAGAACAACTAGAACACAACATAAAACATTATTTTACCTTTCTTGGATCTCAAAATGGCTTGTTGAAGTGGATTTATTAGTTTGTTCATCAAAACATCTTTGAAAATGAAGCTTGATTTGATTCTTCTCTCCTTGGCACCTTAGCTTGGTTGCTGGACTTATGAATTTGACATGGTAACATTAATTTCAATGTTTATTTGCATCTATTTGAAAATTACAACATTAAACCAAGATAGAATTGAAAACAATTAGGCATAATAACTTTACACCAAAAAATATTAGAAATGAATATGTATGGATTTGCATTTATAGCCTCAAAAGTTAACTCTCACCCAAGGTGAGTTAAGGTTGAGTTTAAACATGGAATGAGTTCAAACTAACCCTAGTTAAGGTTAGTTAACTCCAGTTGAGTTAAATTTTGTCATGTAATTATGATTTTTAATTACTAGGCATGGCTCTCAAATTAGATATTTTTAGATATTTGAAAGATTTTGACAACTCATAAAGATAATGATGAAAACGATTGATATTTTTATTTTTAGAATTTCCATTTTTATATATTAAATAATTGTAAATGGATAATCTAACTAAGAATTTAATCTTGTTTAATTAGATTATTAATTTTGATTAGAATTTTAGCTCTTTTGATAATTGTACAAGTGCCTCACTTAATGGGTCCATAGGCCAAACTACTAGTTGTTAAATCATAAGGTGATTGATGATAAATCCATGAGAATTTATTATTGCATACAGGATGGTATCCTAAATAGGGATGCCCTAACATGATTTTGAGCATTAATTAATGATGTGTAGATGAAATTGGGATGCTCAATATTTTTGGTTTAGTTTGTAATGGTTAACAGAAATCAGTCTAAAGTTCAATCAAAATCCAATTATGGCTAGAATTGGGTGTCTATAGTTTTCCCTTGTTTGTGAAGGAATTCCAAGCTATATGTATAGTAATGTCTTCTCAAATAATGAAAATATTCAATATGCCTCATGCATCAATAGTTGATGGATGGTCTCTATATTCCCCCTTAAGGGAGTGATCATCAAAGAAGGTTAGCAATTGGCCCTTTAAAAGAAGGAAAATGATCAAACCAAAAGGTAATAGTGGGTGGAAAAGATTGATTTACCCATAACTAGTTATAATCAATGGCAAAATAAGATGTCCTAGTTGGGCAGATAAAAAGGATAATTTGCCTAAAGGTGGTTACAATCATCAAAATGGGTAGGTAAAAGAGGATAATTATTTTCCCAAAGGTAGTTATAATCATTAGCCTAATGATAAGGTAATAAGAGAATGATTTTCCCAAAGGCAGTTATAATCATTAAAAAGAAGACACTGATTTTCCCTTAGGTAGTTATAATCATTGTTAAGATGAAAACATGTCTCAGGTGGGTGGATATAGATGATAAGTTTCCCAAAGGAGGTTATAATCATTAACATCCAATTAAATTAAAACACAATGATATGCACAAAGGAAATTTTAATCATTGGCATGGTAGTTAGAGTCAAAACATAATGATTTGCCCAAAGGCAGTTAGAATCATTGGTATTATGGGTGGAATAATATGGAAATTTGGAAAAGGGGGCTTACATACTAATTATGTACTCACTTAGTAAGATGAATCTGGTATAGAAGATAAAGATGAATTTAGGCAACCTATTAGTATGGAGATGCACATCCTAACTAGCAAGGAGAGTACTGTGGTTGTATTGTTTATAATATTTCTCAAGCTAATTTTTTCCATAGCACATGATGGTGTGCATAATGATATAAAACACCATGATAATGTAGAAAAAATATGTATACGGACTGACATGCATTCTAATAAATAATAAAAAATAATTCACCAATGATAAAATAACATGATGATATTGTTGACATATGAATATGGATGGGTTCAATAATAATTCACAAGGAATCACCCAATGCTTGCATCTAGACTAAATCAAGGCACAAAAATGAAATCAAACAAACACATAAACAAAAAATATATATAAAGATAAAACATCAATAAATAAAAATCACAATAATACACTAAGAGATAAAATGAAAACAAAAGAAACATGTAACAAACATAAACAATGTTTAATCACAATGTTAGTGAAAATAAAGAACAAACAAGATAATAAACATTTCCCCTAGGTTATAGGAAACAAAAAAATAAAAAAATAAAATGGGGGAATATAAAAAAAGGAAAGGGGTAGCCGAGCTAACTCCGAATGCACTAGGCAAGTCGACATTGCCTACATAGTTCCATGAATACAAGGTCCAAGATGAACTTAAGTCAAATGTAGTTCTTATAATAAATAGGATAGAATAAAAAAATGATAACACAAACATCATTGATGTTTTTGAGTAATGTGGGAATGACCTTACAAAATGGTGAGAGTGTGAGATGAAGCCTAGGGGTCATTAATGTATCAAATTTGAATACATAATGTGTAATATGAAAACTCATAAAATGGTGAGAGCATAATAATTAGGGGTCAACAAAGATGGGGAAACTAAAGCACAAGTGTTTTCTTAGGAATTAACTAGGGGTCCTAAAATCCTTAAGGCAAATAATTGGTCAATTTTATGATTTTTAGGATTTTCTAGATCATTTTTTAATGTTTGTGGAATTTTCTATGTATCACAACTCAAACAATAATTACAAGATAATAATGGTGCAACTCAAAAAATGGTGAGAGATTTCATACTTAAATTGATTTCAAAATGGAAAATACATGACAAAGGGGTGACTAAGCTAACCTCAACATAAATTGAGCATTGCCTACATAGTCCCAAGATGGAACTTTAAGTCACTGTAGTTCTGCCTTATAACGAAGGAATGTGACTAAGTAGCAATAAGTTTATAAATTAGTCAAATGGAATAGTATGGCATAGGAATGGAAAGGTGGGACTTTAACACATGTTAAAGGTGTCATTCCTAATTTACCCATAGGTATTACAATTAGGAAACAACAACAAAGGTCAATGATACTAATTTTCCCGAAGGTGGTTATAATAAATAGCATGGAATGTAACACCAATTTGCACAAAGGTGGTTATAATCAAGAATACCCAAAATGAGATGAAACAAGAAATGAAGGATATAACCACAAAACCACTATAAAACTAGTCCAAAATATTTTCTCTATATAAAATACTAAATCAACTGGTAAAACTTGATTTGAATCCCCTCGTTGAAGGTATCCAAAGAACTAATGAAATAGAACTAAGGTTAGAGGGTTTGGGTAGGGAGGGTAAAAAAACATTAGTCAAAAGGGAGGGTATGGTAGAAAGGTATATGGTATGGTACATAGAAGTATGATGATATTAAAGTACAATATAAATGAGCCTTATAGACAATATTTCAGGTCTCTTAAATGAAGTAACACTTGAGGTGTATGATGTTTATTGGCTCATCAAGTTCATCCCCATCTAGTGTAGTGATCTTGTATGCTCTAGAGACATAATTTGTAATAATGATATAGGGGCATATCCAATTGGGTTTTAACTTACCTTTTTTATACTTCTCATCCATGGTGTTCTTTTGGTTTTATTTGAGAACAAGATCACCAAGTTCAAACTCATAACGTTTGACAAGCTAGTTATAGTGGCCATGAAGTTTTTTTTGGTATATTTGAAGGTTGTTGACAATGGTCATGCATTTTTAAAAAAGTAACTCTAGATATTTAAGGTGATCTACTCTATAATATTTATCATCTAGAACATGTTTCAAAGAGATATACAAAAGAGGTAACTCGACTTCAATATGAAGAATGGCCTCAGTACCATAAACTAGGTAATATGGAGTGGCTATGGTTGTAGTATGATAATTAGTGAAGTATGCCTAAAGGGAAAAAAATATTTGAAGGTTCCAATCATGGCTAGCATCATTGAAAATATTTTTAAGTATGTTGATAATTGTTTTATTGGATGCCTCTACTTGGCCATTACCTTGTGCATAATATACGGTAGAAAAATATTGAGTAATATTTTACTCAGAACAAAGTGTTTTGACATATTTTTTTAAATGATCCACCATTATCAGATATAATGTCATATGGGATACCATAGCAGCAAACAAGATGGTTGAATATGAACTTGGAATTTTTTTTCCATTCTTGTAAGTGAGGGGTATTGTGTAAACCCACTTAGTAAAATATTTAATAGTGGTAAGGATGTGTTTATGGCCATAAAATGAGGTAGGGTTAATATTACCAATGAGATCAACTCCCTGAGTTACAAATGATCATGGTGTAAGCATTTGTTTTAGTTTTTTAGTTAGGGCATGAATCAGATTGGCATGCCTTTGAAATTTCTCTCACTTTTTGACATAAATAGCTACATTTGTTTCCATAGTCAACCAATAATAGCCACTATATAGGAGCTTTTTGGCTAGGGTGGCCTCACTGGTATGGGATCCACATACTCCTTAATAAACTTCCCATAATACTAATGCTACTTCTACCAAATTTAAAAAATGAAGCAGAGTTCCATCAAAGTTATGATAATAAAGGGTTGGTCCAGGTAAGGTATATGATGAGGCTTGGTGGTTAAAGGCCCTTTTTTGTTTACATGATAGGTCTAGTGGCATGATATGGTTATGGTGGTAGGTAAATAGCTATGAATACTATATAGATTTGGGATGAATAATATCATAGATAATTGTGATGATTAAAGGTTCATGAGTAGGTGCTAAAATATTTTCAATGATGAATTTGTATTCTTTTGCCTTGTTGATGTGATGGATCAAAGAGCCAATGGTGGCCATAGATTCTTGTATCTTGTTAATATCCATAGGAATGTGTTCAAAATATCTATTTATAACCTACTAATTGAGAGCATCAACCATGTTTTTGTACGGTACCATATTTTCATCTTTATTCTGAAAGTGGTTTATAACTTGATTGATGATTAACTAAGAATCACCATAAACCTTAAGAGGATGAATATTCCATTGTACTACTTAATTAATCCCTAAAAAAAGTGTTTTATATCCATGTTGTTAGTACAAGGAAATATGATACATGATGATTTAGGGATAATAATTTACCTAAACCTTGAAGGGTGTTGGGGCACTGAAAGGATGGTTCATGGATGAGGAACCAAGAATTGTAGATGAGGAGCCAAAATTTCCCATCAGGAGTTGTTGGAGAATTTGGGAAAATTGGTGTATCATCTAATCTTGTTTCCATTAGAGGGATTCATTCACCATTTCCTTAAAATTATCAGATGTCTCAGTGTCATCTACCATTTGAAGTCATTTAGAGTGAATAGGTGGATATTTTGGAAGCTCTATTGTACCCTGACCTTATCCTTGGGATCATACACTCTCAAGACAAACCAATCTAATACTACTAATCCAAAAATCATAAGTTTTGGTTGAAAAATATTTTATAAAGACAAAAATTACATAGTAATAATGAATTCTCTAAGAAGATATGTTTTATTACTGAAGATCACAATATAACTATATGCTTATCTCTGAGAAGAGATGTCTGATTTCCATTTTAGGTTACATCTTCATTTATACACATTTTTAAATAAGGGGGATGATGTGGAAGGTCACTAATATCAAGGTAGATAAAGTGGTTTGACTTCCATAATTTAAAACAATACAAAATTTGAGGAATTACTATTTTTAGAAACTTACTATTTTTAGACTGCACTACTAAAATTGAAATTTGGGGCACTTCCATTTAATTTTCAAGGGTCAGAATATATCAATCATATCTCCATTACATCTCACCATGTTATCCTCATTATTATATTTCCAATGGTTCAAATTTTGAGTTAATTGGAGCTATGGTGCAAAAGTTATGGCTCCTAAAAGTTTTGTCATCAATTGGGGTGGAACCATCACCCGAGTTATTTCCTGAATTATTGCCTAGATCATCTAAACTCATCATGAATGTTTGAAACTTATAGGAAGTGTGTGATTAAATTTACCCATGATAATAAAAATATCCATATCAATTTTGGGCTGCTAGAACATTATGCTTATATCCAAACTATGAAATGGCAAAAAATAAGCCCTTCAAGCCTATTTGGACTACCTTGAAAATTGGGCCTAGTTTGATCACCTCCAAAATATCCTATGTAATTTTTGAGACTATAAAAGATATTAAAAGTCCCATATGATTTCATCCCATGAATTCTAATCACTACCCTTCTTAGAATACCTAAAAAACACCAAAAACATGAAATAATAGGCTATTTTGAGAAATATATATAGGTGATGTCAGTATCAAAGTGTTGACCAAATTTAAATTTTAGTAAAATTGGATCAACCAATACATATTAAAACTTTTAAAAAGGTTCCTATATGTCTAATATGGCCTCATGTGTGTCTAAACATCTCACACATCCTTGATCTAGCCTTGGTGTAAGCCTATCTTCCTTGTCTTGCCTAGTCAACCAAAGTCAACTCTAGTCAAACATGGTCAAAGGCTCAAGGTGTGTCATATTTGTCCTAATATGGTAATTTAAATGTTTTAAGGTGTTTCTAAGTCATAAATTTGTCCTTTATCATGTTTTATATGTAAAAAATGCCTTTTTGTCATATTTGGGCTCATGAAATGACTTGTACAGATGAGTTAAGGAATCAAACTATAATAAATGAAGATTTCAATGTCAATGGGGTCAGAACATGTGAGGAATCAGTCATAGGTATTAAATAGGTAGTTTCATGTATGAAAATAGGGAGATCTCCTTAAAATAGGGCATTAATGTCACTTGTACAGACTTGGTGAGCTCACCTTCAGCTAAAAAGATGGGCCTAGTGTCTCTTGAAATCCCTAAGATATTTACCATGCCTAGTGTGCATATTTTTAGTCAATAAATTCAAATTTTCATTCTACTCCTTCTTTCTTACCTTTGCAAGCCAAGAAGGGTCAACTTTGAATGCTTGGTATAATCCATATAGTTTGAGTTGAAGGGAGTTCTCTTGGGAGTTAAAAGAGGTCTGAGTTAGATTCAAATCCATGGTAAGATTTTTCAGTTCCATATCTCCTTTATGAACCATCACTAAGAATGCAAGAAACTTTTTATGCTCTCACATCCATGAGGGGTCATTGTTTGAGCTTGTTTCTAATTTTTTTTGCTTTGGTTTGATAGATTGGTTGTTTAAATGTGTTTCTCAAGGTTGTCTAATGCTTCTCCATATTTTTTTCATTATCTTCTCAAATTTAGAGAACTCAAGAAGTAAATAAGCCTCTTCTAGGCTTGTTTGTGTTTGCAAATTGTCTACTCTTTTTACCTACATGTAGGTGATTTTCATGCGGAGGAAGGTGTTTTGAAGTTGACTTCAAGGTGTTCTTGATTGATTTTATCCATTTGATGGCTGGAAAATGCATTTTGGGTATTAGGAGGCTTTTAAAAAAATATTTCTTACTTAATTCCATCCTTTTTTCCTACATATAGTCAACTAACTGTATACCTTTAAGTCAGCTGAGCAAAGAGTATGGAGGTCATTTAGTGACCTTGAGGCAATTAAGGAACTCTTACTTTGCCTTGATATTATGGAATAACATGGTAGACTTTTTGATAAGGGTGAATTTCCATGTGAGTAATGAAGGATATATTCAAAGATGATAAGATTGAGACTTAGAACCTTGATCTCTTTTTTGTCAAAATAGAGATCCTAGCTCTTTTAGATTGATTTTGTAGCAATGTCATATTGACCTTTCGTCACTTATTGTTCATTAGAATTATATTATTTGACATGGATAATTATTTTTAAAAGTTTAAAGATATGATGGCAAGTGGAAAAGGGCATTCAAGAGGCCCAAATATGCTCTTAAACACACTAAAATTCCTCATATATATCTACAGTTGTATGAGCTGACTGCTTCTTCAAAGTAATGAAATTGTCTCAATGTATAATGGTAAAGTGAGATGGTATATTTAAACTAAATATAACTTACTCATCATATAAAATAAGTAGAGGGAGCACTAAAGGTGAGTTTCACCCTGACTGACATAGTAATCAGTACACTAAGACAAGGCAACCTACAGGTCAAAAAGGTAGGGTACAATTGACAAAGACCTAAGTATGGTATCTTGATGGTTGTTTAAGCACAATAAGGAAATAAAAAGAATGGAAAAGTTTTTTATGGTCTTAATAATAAAAAAATAATCTCTAATACCATGACCAAACATTAACCAAAACCCAAGATACACCTACAATCAACTATGTTTTATTGTCTATGGTAGTGAGTAGAAGGGTGGTGTCCTTAACATGAATGATACATAGATTTGAAGTTAGGGGTCCAAATACATTGATATATCACTAGTATTAACTCAAATATCAATATTTATTCATGTTTTCAAAGTTCAAAGATTGCAAAATATGCAAGTAGGGGTGTTTTCAAGTAGAACACAGTCAGGTTAACATGTCTTGAAAACCCAAGGATGGGAAAGGAGGTTTTTGGTAGGGAAGAGTGTTTAAAAATTATTTAATACCTTCACCACGATTTTTAAACCATAAATATACACAAATAAATGCAAAACAAGCACCCATTAGTGACATAAATAACTACAAATAATATACTTCAATAACCCTTCACAATCTATCTAGGAATAAGTCTAGTCTTGTAATTTATGGTTTTGGATGGTCATATGACCTAAAAAAAAGTTAAAGTTTTTCAAAAATTATATTTGGGATTTTAATAACCCCTTATAATGGTTAAAATATTAAGGAAAATAGGAAAATTTCCCCTTTTTTTGTCCCATACAAGGGGCACTTTTCCCCTTGCATAAACCCTATTTTCTTGATAAAGAAGATCTAAACATGAAAAATAATCCATGAAAACTTTCAAAAAATGTTTGATGAGATATTTTACATCCATAAAAACATGATAAATCAAGATATAAGGTCTAAGGTTAGACAGGGTACTCCATGCAATAAGGTTTGTAGGTAGGGTAGTTAGGCAAGGTGTAAGCCTAACCCCAAATGAGAAACCACTTTAAGTTATAGCAGTTTACAAGAATTATAATGATTTATATCATGTAAATTTTGGTATAAATGATTTTTTTGAACCATAATAAGGTAGGTGAATCCATTAAGGGCTTAGGTTGAGCCTAAGTTGTAGATAGACCTAGCATATCTAATTTAGGCCTAATACCTAGAAGTAGTCCATCATCATTTTGGGGCTAAACAGACATTGAGATTAGTTAGAACATGTTATTTGGGAGTAATAAGGTGTATATTATCCCTTAATTTTAAGATAATTTCACCAAAATCTATTTTTGGGCTTGAGGATACTTAGACCCTGTAAAATGTATAAAAAGGACATGAATGACCATCTTAGAAGGCTTAGAACTTCTCTAAGGATTTACATGGAGAATCAAGGTGTTTAGGTATGTTGGATAATGTCCTTAAGAATAATTTAATTTAATTATTTTAAAAATCCAATGTGTATCCTTTATTAATAAAGGCTAAGAGTCCAAGTGACTCTAAAACCCTCATAAACCCTCTCTTAGACTTGATGGAGAAGATACTACAAATGGAGTATCCAAATGGGGATTAAAGGCTAGGGAGATGATTTATAGTTTTATAGGACTCTCTATGTCCCTATCACATGTGACTGAGGTGTACTCTACCTATATAAATGGTGTACAACTAGGATTTTCTAGATAGATTTATGTATTTTTAGCTATGGAGAAGCTTTAAAGGATGTAGCCACTTTTAAGAGAGATATTTGGACCTTTTATAAGTCCTTATGTCAATATATTTAGATATATAATCTCTTAAGTTTGCCTATCATCTTCTTCATCTTAACCAGTCACAGTGAACAAACAGTGAACACTTAGTGAAAATGATGAAACTCTAATTGGGAAGCCTTTTAAGGATTTATTCATGAACCTAATGACATGGAAAATATTTAAAGGTTTCATTCCTCCATTTTCATGGATTATATTACATAATTTGAATCATTTTGTGTGCCAAGTGTGAGAGGTACATGAGAGAGAGTCATTTGTAACTATTAGAGATGATTGCTCATAGACAAAAAGATATGAATGGTTTTAGAACATTAAAATATATGTATATGATTTTTAGTAACCCCTACCCTTTATATCAATCATTATACCTAACCCTACTCAGTGATGAGGTAGTCTAATGAGGTAAAATCATGAAGATAGTTTCTTATGCAAGCAAAAGAGCATCTATGCCACATATGGAGGAGTTAGATAAATTTGAGAGACATTTGTCCTTGTCTTCCTTGAAATACCTATCTCACTCTTGATTATGTGATATTTTAAATCATTTTCCTTGCTTGATAAGTGTCTTAGTGACTCTTGAGCTTCACCTTCTCTCTTTTCTCTTACAATTCCTATATATTCTAGCCTTTTTGGCTATTGTAGACATCTTTCCACCTAAGTATGGAAAAAAAATATTCAATTTTTTCCTTTGAATAATCAATAATGTTGTTTTTAACTCATTCATGACTTCATGAAGTTCATGTTATGGTTTTTGGTCTTGTATAAATGTATTTTTCTTACCTTAACATGTTATCCTTCCTAGTGCCTTATAGTTTGAAAGCTCTCTTTTGTAGGTCAACAAGAAGTGTCTAATGTGGATTGTAGGTATAGTGAGTAGCTTATTCATTAGTTTTTATATAATACCTATTATCTAAGTCTTCATAACCTAGACTCTCTTTAAGCTCTCTTTTGGTCTCAAGTGCAATGCAAGTGGTGTGAGTAGACCATCTATTTGGTGCATCACCTCCTTAAATAGGTTTATTTTAGGATTATTAACCATTTTACTCATAAATTAATGTGTTTTTATGGTGTTTGGGAGTGGTACATCAAGGGAAATAGCCCTAATCTAGAGAATCACCTCAAATTTGGGTTACCCATAGCCCTGAGGTGTTTCCATTATGCTACTTGAATGAGGAGAGACTTGACATCTCCTCAAGGGGTGAAAGTTCAAGTGAAAACAAAAATTAAAAACTTAAAAAATCCTTGGATTCCTAAATAAATACTATAGGTTTTAGTAGAAAACTATGTCATCAAATATGATTTTGAGTTCTTTCTCTACAAACTGGTCACAACTTGGGTTTTAAGAGTGTTTAGGACCTTTCTGGGGTCTTAACAATTGTTCATAAATAAAATGTCATTAAATGACCTCCTTAAAATTTTAAAATATTATTTTTTTACCCATTCAACTATTACAAATATATCATACTCTCATTCAAAGTGTGGGTAATAGTATGAGCATCTGAAGTTTCTCTTCAGGTGGCTTGCTTAGCTTTTTAAGGCTAAAGAGAGGTCAAACATGTGTTTTGGGTCTTAGAAATTCATATGAATATTATTATAGGTTTATAAACCTATAAAACATAAATATAAAATATTATTCATGCCTTTGAAGTCTACATTATCCTTATGTATGCTCAAAATACACCAGTTAGGGTGTTGGGGTTTAAGAGTTATCTCCTTCTTACTAGCCCTCAAGGGAACTTGGATGAAAAATTGTGTGTGTTACCACTTTTTTAGTGTATGTATAAGTATAATATAATTATCCATGGCCTTATTTTACATTAATTAGTTCTATAATGTTTTCTTCATTCTTTTAGTCCAAGAAGATATCTTAGGTCTTATGACTACCTTTCGCCAAAGAGTGAGCCTAGTATGAGATAAAACAATGGATATATCCAGTATTATTATGACCTAAATTAGACATTTTATGTATTTTTATAGTAATAACCACCATATTTACCAAATTTCAAGGCATGATCACACCTATAAGACTTTATAAACTCAAATTTCTCTCATGGCTGGACTATAGCCTGTGTGCATGGTTGCTTAGGCATATTTGACTATGCTCTTATGTTTTAGGACTTATCCAATCACATTAATATCCATTATATTTCAATAACCTAGTTTACTGGAATTAAATTAGACTATAATAATTTTAAAATACCTCTTTTTTTACTTTTAGTCTCGATAATAGAATGGTCTGCTCTATATAGCCTATAAATGCTCATTTGGTATTTTGACTATGTTCTTAATTTTATACCTTATTAATATCATTAATAAACTCTTAGATTTCATGAAATTTTTTGGTTTAATATCTAAATCAAGTTTAAAACATATTTTAATCACCCTTTTTCTTTTTGTTAGGCTTGATGATTGACTGATTATTTGATTAGTTACCTGTAAGTCTCCATCAAGCTACTTGACTATGTTCTAGGTAATTTGAACCTTACTATCACATAGTGAATTTCATAGATATATCATGGATTCAAGATGAGGATATCACTAGATTAAAATTATTACCATACATTTTTTGTCTCTTCTTATCTTAAAAAAAGAAAATATCCTATAATAGGCCTTTAGATGACTTATATGAAGGTCATGCTTGGATGTAGAGTTTAAAAACCACACTCTTAGATTAGTGACCTCCTAATGTCTTTTTAATCTTGAATTCATCATAATTATAGTTACAAAACACCATTAAAACTTTATCAATACCTTTTTCAGCTCTTGTATTAGACTTGTGCTTTCTCATTTGTCCATAGTCCATGCAGTCTATTATAGATGGATACTTAACTGACTTTTCACTTATTTAGACCTTACTCATCAAATAATGACCTTCTCATGGTCGATGAAATTGTTTGAGACACCAAAATAATCTCAAACATTTTCAATCATGTTTTGGTCCTTCCTTCAACCATAAAGTTAATATGCTCTATTAGGTAGGTCTATAGGTCCCCATTTTAGGGTCAGGACTATATTAGGTGTTTAGATATTAAGTATCACACCAATAGACCTCCCAATGGTTTTGAATTAGTTTTTAGTTTCAAATTAGGTTCAAATTTACTCAAATAACCTTGTGTTCTCTATTTTTTCTTGAAAAGTATTGTCACTTGGATTTTCACCCTTTGAGGAGATGCCTAAGCTCTCCTCATCCAAGTGGCACAATGGAAACACCTTAAGGATTTTGGGTATCCTAAGTATGAGGTGAATCTATGGATAGGGATAAATCCCTTGATGTACCACTTTGGATCACAAATATACCTAAACTTTAGGTGTGGGAAAGGGAGATAGATAATTAAAAGAAAACTATTCCAAGGGAGGTGATACACCAAATAAGACGATGAATTCTAACGAGTAGCATGTTACACATGAGAATAAAGGACTAGCCAAACATACACTTCTTCAATCTACATCTTCTCACATCAATGTTATATTATGAGGTTATGGATGAATACAAAAATATATGAAGATGAGATAAGAGGCCTTTAATGGAAATAATTAATATATTAACTCACTCAATCCTTAAAATTTCCTATAACACTTCACATGCTCTACAAGGAGAAACTTTCCAACTACAAATATGGTGAAAGAATGAGACCACATGCTAAGGAATCCATAGCATTCACTAATCAAGATTTATAATCAAAATAAAACACACTTAAAAATAGTCATGAAGAGTTAAAATCAGTAGTCTTATTGATAAAATGGTATGAAAATGAGTAAGGCTTCATACTTAGGTGGAGCATCTATTACAATGACCAAAATGGCTAGTTCTTATAGAACTTGAGAGAGAGAGAAGAGAGAAGTCAAAGGGTCACAATTAAACTTGTAAATATGATAAAATAAATTAATTATTCATGACAATATTATTTTATATGAACCATGTAATGTCAATAAGCACAAGTGTCCATCCAAGTCATCAAACTCTTTCAAAGTGGCATAAAACTCCTTATTCTAGCTCAAAAAAAATGCCTTCATGATTAGCCCTATTTGAACATCCTAAAAATAATTATGGATAAGTATTATTATTTTAATTAATGTTAATGGTTTTATAAATTTGTATCCATACATAGGTTATAGGCCTAGTCATCTAGAATCATCCCAAAATGAGCTATCATCATCTGTTGTTAAAAAAATCCTCTTTCATGCACCCTACACATTTGGCCTCCAAATAATAATTATTTTATCATGAAAATACATGGTGTGGAGTGTATGACAATTTTAAGTACCATTAATGTCCTTATAAGCATTAGGGACACCTTGAAATCATCTCACATGAAGTTTTCCACCCTTCTCACTAGCTTGGCCACTATACTATTTTTTACTGGCTGAGATGAGAGATTTTTTTGAGACACTTAAGAGTTATTTTGAGGCATGAAGTGAACATGGGGAGTGATAAAAATTCTTAATGTTTCCCCCAAATTTTGTTTCATCTATTTAAACCTTCTAAAACCTCCATAATGCATAAAACAATTATAAAACCCCTATTTTTCACATCATCCATACAAGTCTAAGCCCAAAATGACCTTTTTGATATCTTACCTAAATTCCAATATCTCCTACACATCTATAATTACCCCATATAAATTTTTCAATCCATTGTAAATTTCACTTATATCTATAATTGAAATTGACTCCTTGTTTAGCCTTTAGGCATAACTATGCCTCATAAGCATGTCTGCAAGTTTAAGAGTGTAGGGTACCTTGTTGAATTCCATTTTTTTTTGCATGTTATAACATATTTTAATTTTTTATTTTAAAACTCTCCACACTTATTTTAAAGTTTAAATCATCACCTGGTTCATCTCTTTGCCTCCACTCTTCAAAACTATCAATTAGTGCAACTAAGGAAGTGCCCTCTATCTAAGATAAAACAAAGGGAACTTCCCCTATTTGTCTAGAAAAAATTAATTGTTTATTAGATTCCATAATTAATTGGTACATTATATAACAAGAACCATATTTATATTAGGTCATTTGACCCTTCAAATGTACTAGAAACCCAATATAGACTTCTAGGCAAACGATTGTGCAGGGGTGTTTGAAAGTAGACTGTGTGTTTCTTGTTCAAGGTTCTTCCTTTTTATTGTTTTACAAGTCAAAAAACTCATAATTTAATGAATATAAATGTGAATTTATAATTTTTTTTTATAATTTCAACATTTACATATCCCTTCCCTTTTCCATGCACTATGGGACTCACAAACTATGTACATAAATCCTTGATTGTATTCTTATTTCCATGGGACACCTGTAGATATTCATGGATTGAGGTTATCTTTATAAAATTTAACTATACTTATTACAAACTATTATTTCATTTGTAAGATTTTTTATTTTCATTCATGCTTGGACTTAGTTTAAACCACCCCTTAGACACATTTCTCAATTAAATATCTACCGACAATCACCTATAGGTGACTGTAGAGGAACCTATAGGTGGTTTCTATCATCAAAACCCATCAAAAATATCATTTAAAAAAAAATTATGATTATTTTGAGATATTTTATTCTTTTTATTCTAATTTTAAGGTCTATTTTTGTTATATTCTCCTCAAGAATTAAAACCTTTTGATTTCTACCTGAGACAGTTACCTATAGTGGTTGTAGGTGTATATTTCTCCACTAAGACCCTAATCATGATGTGTAGAGACCATTTTGGAAGTTGAGAGTAAAATATAATAAACTTCATAACTTTATTCACCTTTAAAGTGATAAAACATCACAATTCTATCATGCTTAAACCACTATCTATATACCCTACTGTAGGTCAACATATCCTTAGTGTATGAATTATAGGTGTGAATAAGAGTTGAAAAAATACTATATCATTCTTTCCTAATGATATTTGTGTTATTTAGTGTTAATTTCACTCACTAAGGCCATTAAAAACATGGAAGTATGCTTTATTAGTACCTTGAAGTACTAAGGTGACTTTATAGTTCAAATCCTATAGAATTTATTGCCTAGAAACATTGTCTTTATACTCAACTTTAGGCCTCTTAATCACCATCTTCCTCTAGTCATTCTTTCCCCAAATCTTGAATTTAACTTTAAATATGTATTTAATACTATCCAAGATCATTATAATGCATCAAAACATCATGTAACCATGCCAAATGCTCCTTACAAAATGCCTTTGGACGACTATTTTCACCTTTTAGGGATTTGGTCTCAAAACTCAGTCATTTGTGTTTGAGGTTGATTCTTCACTTATCACTTGATACATAGCATATTGATCATATATGTAAGGATATCCACATAATGTTAAGACTTAAAATAAGGTTCAACATGTTCAAATCTCTCCATGCAAGTACCCTCATACTTCTACTAAGGCCACTTGTAGGTGTTTTTTGGCTATATGTAGGTATGGTGTCTAGAATGGAGCATAAATGGATGAATGAGTCTTTATCGAAACTCAAATTTAACCCTTAAAAACATGATGGATATTAGTGATATATGAAGACAAGTTCTAAAGAATCCATATTAATGTTAAAACCACTTGTAGACATCTGAATAAAGTAGGCAAAACATTTAATGACTGGTTTAACATGGTGACTAAGTTTGTAACCAATATTAAACTATTTAAATAATATAAATTAACTCTCTTCAATAATTAATGACTTGAAACAATTGATACACCATGACTACAAGTCTATGAATAAGATGGACAAACTCATAAATGTGCCTGTAAATAAAATTGAGCAAAAGTTGATTGTGAAGAATGATAAGGCTAAAAGTTTCTCCAAAGTGTGATATGGTGAAATAAAACATGGGATGAGGTTAAATATATGAAATTGAGACTTGTGAGACACCATAAGACCTCTCTAAGAACCAACATTCTGTGAATAAGAACTTTGACTTAGACTACATATGGTGGCACCTTCCTTTAAACATGGATTAACTTTCCCATTAAAACACTATGAAACATTAAATTAAGTATTGAGAAAATTTTATAAAGTATCCAACATCCTCTGGAGTCAAAATCACCAGCTGGTTCATATGGATTTGAACAAAAAAGAGCAAAACCTATATGTTGCATAAAATAATGAGCATAAAATTATAGTCGACTTCATAAGGATGGTTCATAAAGCAAGTTTATTACTATTGTAAATCTTTTAATGGAAATAACTATCTATTATTTTTATACCACATCCCAAAATCATTTTTCCTAAAACCTCTTGATCTATCCATACTTAACATAACCCTAAAGGTCACTTCTATATGTCTAGGAAAGCAAAGAAGGAGCAGAATGGTTTTGGATAAAAAAATGGAACATAAAAATAATGTAAATAATTTATATGAGTTTTATAAAGATTAATATTCTATAAATTATCTTATCCCATGTGTCACACTTCCCCATGAGTCATACATGTGCCAAATGCTCCCTTTTTTAGTTGGTTTCTTGAATTTTAGTTAGACAACCTCCAATATTTTGATATAACTAACATCCCTAATAGTTAAACTAACCTCTTATATTATTTATAGGAAAATAGGACATATATGCTCCATGATAATTGTTCCACTTGCATTTATGACCCCTAAAAAACCACTAAATGACCCAAAATGACAAATTGACTAATATGGTTAAGACTAAGGCTAGTATGACATTAAATGAAATAAAATAACATATAATACACCCCATGATAATATATTATACCCCATAAAATATATAAAACTAACTTTTTTACCTATAGGGATATGAATTTGACCTAAAAGTTAAAATTGGTCAACAAATTGGTAACTCATAGGGGTAGTATTCCTGCTATACTAACTAGACTAGTAGCCTTATTAGTCAATTAGGATTGGGGAGGCATTTTAATTCTAATAAAAAAAAATAGGAATTTAAACATAGTTTTTGATCAATACATGACCACTTGATTACATCAACCACACAAAACAAAAGACACACACAAAGCAATAATAAAAACACATGTGCTTCATGAGCACTTATGGATCACACACACCAAACTAAACAAACT
>JARHVA010004601.1:0-185000 GCA_037957365.1 Torreya grandis
CTTGAAACAAATATTGGAATATATGGGTACTATTCCTATAATGTTGATGGTTTTTGGTAAATAATAATTGAACTATACAAAGAAGGATAATGAATGTTTTTATTTCATCCAAAATCCTATGCAGGTTATGATCACAAAAAAGGTGATTGGTATTCCATTTTAGGTTTATAATTTTTTGGAATGTTTTTTAATATAGTATCGAATTATTCTCTAGATAGACTATTGCCTATAAGAAAAAATAGTCACCATATAGATCAAGTGCCCAGAGAAAGTTTTTCTAAACAAGTGATCTTATATATTAACTCTTAAGGAGAATGCACAAGTGAAGAGGAGAGTGGATGAAATTTTAATGTAGGTTATAATAAAATAAATTTGAATCCCAAGTGTATTTGTATCTATATTTAAACCTAAAAAAGATGGATATTAGTGAATCTGTATGAATTTTATAAAAACTAACAAGATAGAAATCAAGTATAAATTTCCATTTCCAAGGATGGATGAGTTGATGGACTATTTGACTAGGAAAAATTAATTTACAAAGATATATTTGAGAAGTGAATATCTCTAAATTCAAATTAGATAAGTTCATGAGTGGAAAACTGCATTCAAAAATAATGATTGGTTATATACTTATATTTTTATTTCATTAAATATTTTGAATTCCCAAAGCACATTCATGAGACTCATCAATAACGTGTTTAAGACTTATAAGAGTAATTTTTTGTTTATCTTGAAGACTTTTTGATTTTTAGTCATTCAAATTAATAACATTTTATTTATTTTGAGGTTATTTTTGTAAAATTGGAAAGAGAATAAATTTTTGGTCAACTTAAAGAAATGTAGATTCATGCATGAGGCTCTCCAACATTTGATATTTGTAATATTAAAAAATGGGTTTAGAATAGAACCAAATAGGGTTAAATTAATACTTTAGGGACCATCATTAAAAATCATGTTTTGAGAGTTTTTGTCCTAATATTATTAGGAAAATTAGTGGTATATGTACACCTATTACATAATCAATGAAGAGTGATAAAAGTAATCTCAAATGCACTATTGTGAGAGGGGTTAGTTTTAAGTTTTTGAAGAAGAAGGTAATAGACAAGCCAATAGTAACATTTTAATATTTATGTAAATTGAATATGTTGATTGTGATGCAAGTGGGAAAGCAATATGAGAAATATTGATCCAATAATTTAACCTAATTATTAATTTTAGTATGAAATTATATTAAACAAATAATAAGTATTTCATCTATCACTAAGAGTTATATGTTATATTATCATCTCTAAAAAAGTGGAGACATTATTTTTTTCCAAAATGATTCAATTTTTATATGGAAAATCAAACATTTTAGTTCATAAACATCCAAGGTAAGTTGAATCAAAATCACATGAAATGGGTTGAATTTCTTGAAAGTTTTTTTTTTTTGATTTATTTATTTTTAAATTTTGCAACATATAAGTGGGTAATACAAATAAGGTTGTAGATGAAATGAGTAAAATATATCTTATAGTGAATGAGTTAAGATTATAATTCATTACATTTGACTCGATGAAAGAGTTATATAATGATGGTTTGGATTTCTGAGATGCATGGGAACTATGCATTAATCTAGAAATCATTAACTAAACACCATTGTTGGAGTATATTATACAAGATGGATTATTTTACAAGGGAAGGAGGTTATGCATACCTCTAGGTTACATGAGGTAGAAATTATTGAAATATAAACATAGTGGAATCTTAGATGTTAACTTTTGTATAGGAAACACATTCACACAATTGAGTCAGTGTTACAATTGGCCAAGGATGAGCATATATGTCAATTGTTTTTTGTTAAGATGCAAGTTTTTCTCACATTCTAAGGTAATTACACTTCCATGTTGTATCAAACATTACACATTATTAATAGCTAATGGGAAGTGTTGAGTGTGGATTTTGTTCTTTGTCTACCAAGAACCCAAAGTGGCATTGATCTAGATTATTTAAGTGGATAAATTTGTTAAAATGGCACACTTTATAACATTTAATAAGACTATTGATGTTATGAATATTATTTTTTTTCCAAATAAGTTGTGAAATAGCATGGGTTTCTAATGAATATTGTATTAGATAGGGATACTAGATTTTTTTGGATATTTATGGAGGACACTATAAAGGAAATTAGGCACAAATTTGGATTTTAGTTCAGTCTACCATCCTTAAATATATGTGAAAATTAAAGGTAGTGATTCATAGTCTTGGTAATTTTATAAGATGTTTGGTTGGATTTTATCTAAAATAGTATGATTTTAAATTAGTGAAAGTTGAAATTTAATACAATAGTCTAGTCAACAAAAGTAAAACTAAGAGTTTGTTCTATATTATATATTATTACAATCCTATAGAAATGTGTGAATTGAGAAGAAAATCAACTATGAAAAGGAGTGTATAATCATAATAGTATGTTACAACTATGCACAATGTGCATATGGAGGTGAAGATAAAATTAGAGGAGAATCGTATAAGGTATAAGAATCATGTTTGTAAGAGAAGAAGAGAACATATTTTCAAAGTGTAGTAAATGGTATTGGAAAATTTTCATAAATGATAGGCTTTCCAAAGTAGGATTTAACAATTTTAAGTGGCAAAAAAATTGACCATTTATAATTTTTATAAGGTTCTCAGTGATTGATTATGAGATTGAGATACTGGATGGAGTGGGTATTTCATCTATCTTCAAAGTAGCATATTTTGTACCCTTAATTTAAGGGATAAGGCAATGGTGAAATATCAAGTTAAAAATATTCAAGTATAGACTAGAAGCAGAGATTTATAAATAAGGAAAATGAGGAGATTGATTTGATATTATATACATAGATTAACATTAAAAGAAGAGGTAAAAGGATAATTTTATTACTTAGTGAATTCGAAGGACATAGCAACTAAATAGATAATTTGAATGAATACATATGATGTTTCTAGTCATAAATAAACCATGGAGGAGCTTGCACAGAGTTTATGAGTATGTGCTCATGGAAAAATTATTTTCTTGGGTGTCTAATGTAGAAGCATTTGGTTTCAGAAGCTATCTTACATCATCCAAAGACACATATTTAGGTTCTTCTGTGAAATTGTGCATATATTTTATTTTGTATGACTTCATACTTTGTAAAAATAAATTGCATGTAGAGGATGATAAAATTCAAAATGAATAATATCATCAAGATTCCCATAGGGTATGTAAATGCAATAATAATTGGTTTAGTCATGTTCCACAAGTCACAATGACATTTTCAATATAAGGTGATGAAACCTCTACTTCATGTAGGTACAAGTTTCTAAACTACTTCTTTCTGTATGAAGTGATTATGAAACTTCTCATCTAAAACAACCAATGATTTCATATGCATTTAAATTATACATTAAGAAATTATCTATATAAATAAAATGTAATGCTTGAGATGTTCTCCAAGACATAGGAATCTCAAAGGGTGTGGGAGGATGTTAGCATTAGGACACCAAGATTCAAAATCATCTTTGGTAGAATATTGGAAATTCATCATAATAACCCAAGTATTAACATTGATAAATAAATTTTGAAGAGAGGATTCAAACTCCAAATCATAGAATAAATAGAGGTTATAGAAGGTCAGAGTGTGACAACATATTTATTATCCTAATGAGTGATGTATGTTCATTTTAACCCAATAAATAAATTGAATAATCTCCCTCATATTCTATGGAAAGGGAGAGTGTGAAGTGTGTGTAATATTGGTAACACACACACACACACACACACACACACACACACACACACACACACACACACACACACACACACACACACACACACACACACACACACACACACACACACACACACACACACACACACACACTAGAAGTTTATTTTTTCCCATTATGAATATTATATCCTTTAGAGAGTGAGAGTAGTAGAACACTTTTGAGAAGTAAGGAAGCCTTTCACTTGGCCCCCTCACTATGAGGTTAGAGTAGTAGAACAATTTTTTTCTAGTTTACAAAAAAATTAATAGGCTACATGACACTGTGAGGTTACATATGTGTTTGAGTTTACATAATATTGATTCTTCAACTTTGAATAACCTATTTTTCCAAATAGCAAGGTTATATTGAACCTAGGTTGCATATGTTTCTCCACACAAAGGGTATATTTTAACTTATGATAGTTCAAGATTTTTGAGACATGGGAACAAGGATTACATATAACTAGTTTTATTCATCCCTACTTTCCATTTCATATGTTACATTATTATCAAGTTATATTGACACTTATCTTTCCCCACATACACACACTATTGCATGTACACACATGCAAATATAAAGGAGCTAGGGTTTTATTTTTCACAATTTGTTTGAGTTGGAATTCATTAAATGGTAATTTCTCTCTTTTTTTGACCTTCATATCCAATAATAAATTTGAGTATCACTTATAGGTTTTAGTCATTACTTCATCATCAAGCCCTCCCAAGTACGGTTTTTTATTTTTAATTTAATGTACACACACACACATTAAAATATATATAATTATGTAGACAAATTTTTTTGGTACAAACATTGTAATTTCAAAGTTATTATTGAGTTTTTATGCATATGAATCATTGGTTCAAATTATTATTTTATTTGTGAATGTTTATTTATGTTGAGCTTCATACATCCTTTCATGACATCTATGATCAATCATATTACCACAATTGCCTTCTAAAAACTTTCATATTATTATTTTTTATTTTCTTTAGGCTGTATCAAAATATTCTTGAATTCATTAGGTCTTCATTTGATATGTTTTGGTATATTTGACCATTATTACAATAGTCTAATAATTGTTTGTCCACTTTTAAAATAATATGATATAAGTTGTGTTGGTGTTACGTCTTTCAACCCATTTCATAAATTGCATCCTTTCTTTTTACCCTCTGATTCTTTACTTTCCTAGTTCAAAAAAATCACATTCCATGTTATTAAAATATTAAACTTACAATTTAATAATTTTATATATACAAATATTACTTAATTCATTTATTAATTACTCAACAAATCAAATTATATGTTCATACAATTACAAAGATCTCATATATTCTATTTTTTACTACATTTCCATTTATTAAATTGATATTGTTACATAAATGTACTAAATAAATATTAATAAAAAAAGTCTACATCCATTATTTTCTGACATCTCATATCAGATGGAAAAGGGAGGAGACTCTCATATACACAACATTGATTATTTAATTGCATTAATGTTTATCTCCAAATTTTTACATAATAAAATACAAACTAAGTTAATCCCCTTAAAACAAAATCAAATTTTTACTCTCTTGCAATCTCACTTAAAATTAATTAGGTCTCGACTGAAAGAAGAAAATATGAAAAATGAATACGAAGTTGCTATTTAGGGGATATTTCTATCAGATAGATCGTTCAAACTTATGTAGCACTTATAATAACAAACCTAACGTTGTTGAGACGTATTTTCATGATTAAATTAATTCTTAAATAGTCTTCGCATATTAAAAAAAAATTATGATGTGACCTACGACATTTTTTATTTCTCTTCTACACTACTTAAAAGGACTTATCTCTCATTCATTTCATTTAAAAAAATAATAATCTAAGAGAGTCAAAAAGCATGTTTGTATCTATAAACATCCTTTGTCTCATTCAAATCATCCTAGTTAATTTTATTTTATTTTATGTTTGACTTACCTAGAGTACATATTTATTTAATGTTTTCATTTTAGTTATGTCAAATGTTCTATTTTTGTGATTTTTTAATGGATTAGTATATCTTTTGTTAGTGTACTAACCACTTTGCACTTTTCTATTAGAACATACACGTGGACCAATATATAATATTTAAAAAATATTATGAAGACTATTTCAAAAAAACATGGACTTTACCCGAAATTAAATTAGAGAGAATATTAGATAATCAATATTTTTTTATATATTTTAAATAAATTAAATTAGAAAAAAGATTTATTCCTAATCAATAATGTATGGTAATAATTTGAATTTTTTCCTCATTTATTACATTAAATAAAATTTAAAATTAGATTTTTTTTAATAATATAAATTTATTTTTAATAGTTTTTTTTTTAATTACATTATTAATAAGTCTAAGTTATTTGAAATGGTCTATGAATATAGTATACTTGTTATATTAGGTTAATTCGGTTAAAATTAGGAAATATGGGCCATCTTGTTAACTACCACATTGTTAAATCCCCCTTTCTTGTACATTTTTAATATAGTTCATTTTATTTTTAAAGGCATCATTTTATCTTATTATTATCTTGTGCACTCCCTCTCTTATCCGTATATTTCATTATGATGAGAGTCCTTTTTAAGTCAAGATCTTATGTTCCTATTTTTTAAGTTATAGTCATTAGACATCAACATGAGTGTCACTATTATTTTAATTTGAATTCAAATTCTACCTATGTATAAATGTATTTTAAATAATTTAGAGACACAATCTATAAATTATTGAAAATAATCTATTGAAAACTCATAAAAAATTTAGAAGCATCAACCAGTCATTAAAACATTCATTTTTTTAAGCTAAAATTTCTTATGGAACATTTTTGGTACATGACCTACGAATTTACATGTCACTTAAATCTCTCTCTCTCTCTCTCTCTCTCTCTCTCACACACACACACACACACACACACACACACACACACGTGTGTGTGTAAATGATTTAAGTGACATGTAAATTCGTAGGCCATGTACCAAAAATGTTCCATAAAAAATCTTAGCTTAAAAAAATGAATGTTTTAATGATTGATTGATGCTTCTAAAAATTTTATGAGTTTTCAATAGATTATTTTGAATAATTTATAGATATTGTGTCTCTAAATCATATATATTTTACATTTGATATTTTTTGTTAGAAACTTAACAAATATTAAGATAGTTCTAATATTCATTAAGTTTAGTATAAACCTTCAAAGCTTACTTTATTTTTCTTGAGATTCAATATTGTAATCATTGAAAAAAAATTTATTTGTAAGAAGCAAATACTATAAATTAAAAATAAAAATATCATATTAAAATGTAAACTCAAAACACAAGTTCAAATTAAATTTGAAAATCAATATATAAATATTATTTTCCTAATATTAAATTAATTAATCATTCATGCATTCTATATTATAAATATTATTTAACCTAATTAAAATTAATTAGATAATCGTATCGCAATTTAATAGAAACCCATTTATACCGATCCTAAACTTTAGTGATAAAATCCCACCAAAATAAATAGTCAAATTAAAAACAAAGCTAAAGCCAAATTGGAAATAGCCTAACCGGCAACCAAAACTACAAGCGCCCTCCAATCCCCTTTCGACCTAAAACTAAAAGAGCAAAGCGCTATAACATTACTAAAAAATTATATCAAAGGGGCAAATGAGAGAAATCACAGCCGTTTTAGTTTTATTCAAGTAATCTAAAAGTTTGACCTTTGTAGTTACATCCGACAAATTTCACGATAACATAAAATTATACGGACAACATATTTTTTAAATATATAAATATACTTCTATAGTTTCTCCCGCAGAAACCCTTGGACTCTTTGGCTAAATGTATAAAGAAATAATAAATGTACTAATTTATATGTTCTGCAAAATCAATCATATCAACCCGTCGATAAGATTGCCACACCCAAATGTATGTCTATTTTCTTCAACTATCATAACCTTAGCCAGGTAAAAGTTTATTTTGAAAGAATATGTTTCATTCCTACTCTACTCTTTGTTTTCCTCTAGAAATTCGTATAACGCCTCCGTTGTCTCTATCTCAACCTCTGTCTGTCTGCTATTATACGTCATCTCCGCCTGTGACACCTGATCTTTTACCTCCGCCTCTTTCTCCTCTATGTTTGGAATCAAATTTTTAGAATAGAGTTTTCCTGTGGGAGACACGGCCATGAGCAAGGGTAATTTATTGAAAGAAGGATGCCTCCTGAAAAAATGCAGTGCTGTAGGATCGATGGACCAGGGATCTGCAATGGATGGCCATATAATTTCTTCAATCCAGTCTGCATGAAGAGCCCGTGTGTCTCTCCCGTGAGTTACTATTGGAATCCATACTACTTCAAAGTCGGGGTTATTTTTTATGGGTTTCTCCTGCAACATTTTTTTGAGCCTCTCATACACACTACTGAAAACAGAGCATTCTTCTCCAATGTTATGAAGCCATGAGAGTAAGAGGAAAACGAATTTCCCTTGGAGCTCTTTGATTTCCACGTGCCAAAGAATTCAAGATCAAATTTCTTTATGACACAATTTATCTTGTCAAAAGCCTAATTGAAAAGAAGAAAGAAATGTCCACAAATGACCAGGGCAGGTAAATTCGGCTGAAAAAAAAAATAGCTAACTTGAGCAGCGATTTAATCATCTTCATAGTAATAAAAGGAAACATGAAAAATAAATTCTCAACAAATATACGGTCTCGACCATCCGAAGGACGTCGAGGAGGATCACGAAAAGGCTTTGAGCACTCAACCTATGAACTCTGAAACTGTAGAGCATGTGAGAAAAATTAGCTAGAAAATACTATCCTCCTAATTATTTTATATTCATATCTGTAGGATTTATTGAGCTGAAACATTAATACCCATTAATACCTGTTTTTTGCTTGTGATAAGAAAGTTTATTTCTTTTGTGAGCAACAATGCTTGAAGCAATTCTGCATTGCTGTTCTGAGCAGTCTGTGTAAGTTCCATCAAGCGGAGGAACTTTGTTGTTGGGACATCCGCCGCCATGGTCCTTAAACTATCATTTGTAATGCATGTCCAAGTCGAAAAGAATTTATGTTTTTCGTCGTCCAGCACTTCACTAGTCATCATAGCACAATCAACACTTGTATCGAAAGACTCGACCGATGACAAAACTTTTTCAAAGAATAATCGAGCTTCATAGTCATCACAACTACACACACGATGCCTGCCAATCAGCTCCCTTGCCAATGCACTCAAAAAATTTCCAATATAAACCACTTGCATGTTTTTAGAAGTAGCTAGGAGATCATCAAGTATTTTCCCTAGCGCTTGCAGCTCTTCCTCCTGATAGCTATGGTCAAAAATCACCGCCAAGGTGGTGCCATTCTCAAGATTATAAGGATAAAATGGTCGCCCACTAACATCCACCAAAAACCATTTGCCATTGAAGAAATTGAATGCTCCCAGCTTTAACACCTTTTCAATGCGTGACTCCTGCAACATGACAGTAAGCATAATAAACAATGGAATCTGTCGAGAATCATGTTATAATTAATTTGTACTTGTGCCTGCATTCCATCATAAGATTAAATTCTCAACGCCTCTGACCTCGCTAGATTAACTAAAGTTTATACAAGCATTCCATCATAAGTTTAAATTGTCCAACATTTCATTCACAAACGAAAAAAAAACACTTCCACGCCGTTTAATTCACGCTTGGTTCGAAATATTGACGTCTCTTTTTAAAGAAGAATGAAATGAGACTGATAATTAGTTTCTAATGCACTGACTCGTGATCTTTTAAACCGGTATAAAGAAGTTGGAGGAGCAATCAAAGCCTGGACAGTAACAGATGCAATCGAATGATAAATAGAATACTACAAATTCATGTTAATATCATTAAAACATATTTCTTGTACGTTTAATTAGCATATACAAGTAAAATTCAGTCAC
The DNA here is from genome assembly GCA_037957365.1 of Torreya grandis. NCBI lineage: Eukaryota > Viridiplantae > Streptophyta > Pinopsida > Cupressales > Taxaceae > Torreya > Torreya grandis. The sequence goes on from JARHVA010004601.1 coordinate 9,710, forward strand.
ATAAGATCTATTTTGGTAAGTTGATATTAATATACGGACCAAGTTGGTTTAGAGGACGTTAAAAGCTATTGTTAATCTATGAAACAAGAAACGTGATCACTGTCAATTGTTTCACAAACACCAATGGCGCAGTAGAAACGACATTTTGCAACAGTTGCATTCGGTTGTCCCCACTTTAAATAATAATAATAATAATAATAATAATAATAATAATAATAATAATAATAATAATAATAATAATAATGATCACAATAACAATAATAATAACACAATAACAACAACAACAATAATAATAATAATAATAACAATAATAACACAATAATAATAATAATAATAATAATAATAATAATAATAATAATAATAATAATAATTATTATTATTATTATTATTATTATTATTATTATTATTATCACAAGCATCATTTTCAATCCCCATTTTTGATTGTTTTAACCTAGAAGCTAATTATAAACGGAAGCCATTAATGTTGAAAAGTGATGTTGAAGACCCAGTTCCACCGTGGCCATGCTGTAATTCACTCAGTTCTATTTTTAAACTATTAGTGTAGATTTAGTTTGCATGAACAATTTTTGTGGTGCTAAATTTAGATAGTTAATTTTTAGTTAATATATTTTTTTAGAAAAATAAAGTCTTAGAAAAGCTAGAGTTAGCTTTAGTTGATATTACATGCAAATTGTTACTTAGATAAATTTAGAATATTTTATTTATTAATTAGAAAAATATGCTCACATGCAATTCTATTAATACATTGCAATTGATTTTTATTTTTAAGGAGAAGGAGAATGATTCGAATAATTTGAAGAAGTATTTTTATTTTGGCAATTCTGATTTTTTTCTGCATTTCTTCTGTGTTATGAATATTGCATATATTTATCTGTGAGCTTATTTTTATATATTTAAAAATCTTTGATTGGTATCAGAGAAGGTATTTTATTTTGGGTTAAAGATTTAGTGGTTGGGATTTTGTCAGAAGTTTATCATGTCAAATTCTAACTCCCTGCCCATTCTAGAATTTGATGAAAATGAGTATGATTATTAGTACATCAAAATGATGATTTTTTTTATAGAAAAAGATTTGTGTGAGATTGTTGAATTTGGTTATGTAGAGCCAGCGGATTGGAATACCCTCACAACCAATGATAAAATAACTAAGAAGGAGGTTAGGAAAGATAATGTTCAAGCCTTATTTCATATTCAAATAGCTTTAGATAAGAGCCTATTTTCGAGAATTGCAGGAGCAAAGATAACCAAGGATGCTTGGAAGACTCTAAAAAAATCTTACCAAGGTAGTGATCAAGTCAAATTTATCAAGTTACAGACATTGAAGAGAGAATTCGAGAATTTGAAGATGCAAGAAGCTGAAAATATGAATACCTATTGTGTCACAGTAAAAGATGTGGTCAATAAGATAGCTACACTTGGTGAAATTGTAAACAATGAGGTTATAATAAGGAAGGTGTTGAGGACACTCACACCAAGGTGGAACCATGTTGCCATAATCATAAAAGAAAGCAAAAATTTATCTACCCTTCAATTTGATAATCTAGTTAGATCTTTGATGTCTCATGAAGAAAGATTGAGAGATTCATTTGGAGACAGTAATGAGAAATTATTTTACTTCAAATTATAAATCACAAAGAATGAAGATGCCTATAGTAACATCAAAAGTAATCAATACTATGGTAGAGGTCAAAATCAGAATTACTTAAGAGGAAATAGAGATAGAGGTGGTTTCAAAGGAAGAAGTAGAGGCTAATTTGATAGAAGAAATGTCTAGTGTTATCATTGTAACAAGTATGGCCACTTTAAAAATGAGTATAGAATAAAATAAGGTAATAATGATAAAAACATTCATTATGCTCAAGAAAGTGATGAAAATCCTCTAGATATTTTATTTTTATCTTATAACAAAGCTGAAAATATTTCTATATATTTTTGGTATTTTGATTCAGAATATTTTAACCACATGTCAGGGAATGAAAAGTTTTTTTCTATAATGGATGAAAGTTTTAAATCCAAGATCAAGCTTGGTGATGACAAATCATTGGAGGTTGCTGTAAAAGGAGCTAGGGAAGTCCACAAAAAAGAAGGTATGAAAAGTGTTAAGGATATTTATTACACTCCACAATTAAAGCATAATCTATTGAGTGTTGGGCAATTATGTGAGAATAATTACAAATTTGTATTTAAAAATCAGAAATGTATAATGTATGATAAGAATCAATGCAAGAGGGTGGTTACAATTGCGTCTATTACAAAGAATAGAATGTTCTCATTGAAGTTTGGTGAACATAATAACATCCTTGTTAATATGGCATATGGGGACAAAATTTGGTTGTGGCATCACAAGTATGGGCATTTAAATTTTCATAGTTTAAGGATTCTAACATTAAAAACATTAGTTTTTGGTTTGCCTAAGGTTGAAAAGCACAAGGAAGTTTGTGAAGGATGTGCTAAAGGAAAACATGCAAGAGAGAAATTTTCAAAAGGCAATGCATGGAGGGCCCATTATCCACTCTAGTTAGTTCATTCAAACATTTGTGGTCCTATGCTAAAAAAGAGTTTAGGTAAGTCATCACATTTTATCACTTTTATTGATGATTACTCATGAAAATGTTGAGTTTATTTTTTGAAGACCAAAGGTGAAGCTGTTGAGACATTTAAGAGGTTTAGAGCCCTTGTGGAAAATGAAAAGGGTGTAGTATCAAATGCTTGAGGAATGATCATGGAGGAGAATTTTGTTCAAAATCCTTTCAAGGCTATTTCGATATGCATAGCATCAAGAGACAACTCACCACTGTCTATACACCTCAACAAAATGGTGTAGCTAAAAGGAAGAATCATACAGTGGTGGAGATGGCATGGAGTATGCTACAAATAAAGGGATTAAGTGATTTTTTAGAGGAGATACAGTTGCTACAATAGTGTACATTCTCAATCAAAGTCCCACTAGTGCACTTGACAAGATGACTCTGTATGAACCCTAGTATGAGAAAAAGCCAAATGTTAATTATTTCAATGTTTTTGATTGTTTAGCCTATGTTCATGTTTCTAATCAAAAGAGATAAAAGTTAGATCCCAAACGCGAGTCATGCATTTTTACTAGCTATAGTGAGAAAAGTAAGACTTACAAGATATATAATCCTCTCACTAACAGGTTTATTATGTCAAGAGATGTGATTTTTGATGAAGGGGGACTTTATGGTCATCAAAAAGGCCATATGGAGAAGTCAAAATCTATTTTAAATGATGTTATTATTGATGATATTGATCATTGACAACCCACTAATATTTTTTTTTCAAGTGCTACAAATCCACCAAGTAGCTGCTCATCTAGTTCAATTTCAAGTGTAAGTCTAGATTCAAGTCCTAGTTCTACAAGGAAGGTAAGAAGATTGAGTGACATCTATCAAAGGAGTTCAAATCAAGCACATGAAAAAAATCTAAGAGGTGAGACAATGAGTTTTACTTTATTTACCAAGGCTAATTTTAAACCATGATGTTTTGAAGATGCATGTACTAATGAGGTTTGGACGCAAGCAATGCAAGAAGTGATGGATTTTATTCACAAGAATGGCACGTGGGAGCTTACAAAGCTTCCACATGACAAGAAGAAGATTGACACTAAATGAGTCTACAAAACTAAGTGTAACAATGATAAAAGTGTTGAAAGGCATACGGCAAGATTAGCTGCTAAAGGCTTCACACAAAAATATGTCATTGAGTATGAAGAAACATTTACACCAGTAACAAGACAAGAGACCATTAGAGTGTTGATTTCATTAGCAAGTCAAAATAATTGGAGCATCCATCATATGGATGTGAAAAGTGCTTTCTTGAATAAGTACTTAGAAGACGAAGTATATGTGGAGCAGCCATAAGGTTTTGAAGTGGAAGGAAAAGAAAATCATGTCTACAAGTTGAAGAAGGCTTTGTATGGCTTCAAACAAGCACCAAGAGCATGGTATGCTAGGATTGATGGATATTTTCAAGAGAATGGCTTTCAAAAAAGTAAGAGTGAACCTACCATTTACTACAAACAAGAAGGTAATGATATTCTTATTATAAGTTTGTATGTTGATGACTTGTTATATATGGGTAGTAATTCTAAGATGAAGGATGAATTCAAAGTTGTTATAATGATTGAATTTGAGATGAAAGAGTTAGGTCTAATGAAACATTTTCTAGGACTTGAGGTTTGTCAAAGTAAAAATGAAATTTTAATTTGTCAAACAAAGTATACCAAAGATATGTTGAAGAAATTGGATATGGTTGATTGCAAACCATTCTCTACTCCAGTTGCTCATGGAGTTGTGTTGTGTAGAGATAATGGTGCTGAAATAGTTGATGAGATAGTTTATAGGAGCATTGTTGGAAGTTTGATGTTTCTAACTCACACAAGACATGATATTGCTTATTAAGTTTCACTTATTTCAAGGTACATGACAGAGACATAAGAATTACATATGAAGGCACTCAAGAGAATTTTAAGGTATGTGAGAGGCACTCTAGATTTTGTATTCATTACAACACTTCTAAAAGGTTCAATCTTGTTGGTTTTAGTGATTCTGATTGGAGAGGTAGTTTGGATGACCAAAAGTCAACATCTGGAAATTATTTTTCACTTAGTTCTGGGTTGATTACTTGGAGCTCAAAGAAGCAAAGTATAGTTATCATTTCTTCAATAGAAGCAGAGTATGTTGCAGTCACTTCAACAAGTACACAATCATTATGGCATAGAAAACTTCTTAAAAAAATTGGAGAGATACAAATCCAGCCCACAATGGTTTTTTGTGATAACATTAGTTCCATCAAATTGGCCAAGAATCTAGTCCATCACAGTAGGATAAAATATTTTGATCTAAAGCATCATTTTATCTGAAATTTTCTGCAGAAGAAGGAAGTAGAATTGAAATACATCAACACTAAAGAACAGTTAGTAGATATCTTCATTAAGGCAGTTGTAAAGGATCAGTTTTTAATACTCAGAGATTAGATTTTGAGCACTTTCAGCATCAAGGGGGAGTATGTTGACAAGTGATGCTGAAGACCCAGTTCCATCGTGACCATGCTGTGGTTCGCTCAGTTCTATTTTTAAACTATTAGTGTAAATTTAGTTTGCATGAACAATTTTTGTGGAACTGAATTTAGATAGTTAGTTAATTTTTAGTTAATATATTTTTTTTAGAAAAATAAAACCTTATAAAAGCTAGAGTTGGTTTGAATTGATATTACATGCAAATTGTTATTTAGATAAATTTAAAATATTTTATTTATTAATTAGAAAAGTATGTTCATATGCAATTCTATTAATATATTGTAATTGATCTTTATTTTCAAGGAGAAGGAAAATGATTCGAATAATTTGAAGAAGTATTTTTATTTTGGCAATTCTTATTTTCTTCTCTATTTCTTCTGCGTTTCTTTTGTGTTATAAATATTGCATGTATTTGACTGTGAGTTTATTTTTATATATTTAAAAATCTTCAATTAACGCTTTCAGAAAATCCAGGAATATAATATTAAGATTTTTGGTATAAAAATTTTACGGAACAGTACCTCAGTAATTTGAGGTGGAGAGCGAAGTGAGATAGCAGGTCGACCTGTGGAAACTGTGAAGTGACAAATTATATTGTCTGTCTGCATCTGATTCCATCTGTGCACCAGATTTGGGCTGTGATGAATGTCCATGAATGTCATGCTATTTTTCATAGTCAAACTTGACAGCCAGTAGTGTCCCTTGAGTTCTTTACAATTAGACAAATTCAGTTCCTTCAACGCTGGGAGACGACTCAGTCGAATAGACGATTCATCCAATTTGTCACATGAGCTCAAATTTAACTTTTCCAGATATTGAAGTTTGCTTAATCGCTTTGGTAGGCGCACAAGGCTTCTGCAACCGCTCAGGTTGAGGCTTTTTAGTGCACACAGTTCTGCGGGGAAATCCTCTGGCAGTAAGTACAAGCTGATGCAATTTACTAATATGAGTTCTTCTACACGAGCCTTGATGATGTTGATGAATCCTTTTGATATTCCTGGTAGACTAAAACACCAACTCAGGGACACTGTCTTCTGCATCAACGTTGTTTGTCCAACATTGATTGGTAGGGCTTTTAGTCTCTGGCATGCCTCGAAACTTACCTCCTTGAGAGATAATCCTTCAAAACCTGGGGGCAACTTCGACAGATGAGTACACTCTCTCAAATTCAACACGTGTAATGCGTAGAGTTTGAAGAAGCTTTCCGGAAGTTGTTCTATGCTCTTGCAATATGATAAATTAATTTCCTTCACCGAGCTAAGCAAACTCACACTCTCGGGAAGAGACTTTAATTTCCTGCAGTAGGAAAAGTTAACATTCTCAAGATTGCTCAGCCATCCAAAATTTGGTGGCAACTCGATCAATGCTTGACAGTGGCTTAGATCCAATATCTTCAAATACTGGAGTTTTCCAAACGATTTTGGCAATATCTTCATCTTTGTATTCTTCCTTAAAATTAATTTCTCTAGACCATGCAATTCACAGAATCTCTCTGGTAATTCTTCCACTTCATTAACTTCCATATCCAACTCCCTAAGTTTGCATTCTTTGGGCAGATAATTCAACTCATGATAATTTTCAAATTTTTGCAGTGCCTTGAATGTCACCATCCTGAGAGTTTGTGGAACCTGCATCCAATAAGTCCGACAACTATGAAAAAAATGGGTGCTTTGATCTGCCATAATATACTTCTAAAAAAATTAAATTGACTGATTTTGTCAGAAAGCAAACAGTTTGTGTGTTCAACTTACATGAAGTAACACTCACCAATACACATAAGTGTTTAGCATGAGAAAATACAGATTCACACTCATCAACACACAAAAGTGTTTAACATGAGAAAATACATACTATTTAACAATTACAGACCAAAACTATTCATACTGTTACGGTAGCTTTAAATGGAAATAACAAATGGTCAATTTCCCAAAACGTACAAGGCTTTTTTTGAAATTAGGGAAGCAAAATAACCACTCACACTATCCTTGCTCATTTCTATGTGGTGGTGAGAGTTGTAATCCAAGAACCTTAAGTTGTCGAACTGGCTGACAGTGAACGGCAGCTGACCAGTTCTTCCAGCTTGCAAGTATCTGAGATAAGAAAAATTGTTCTTACACTTACCCTTCACTATTGTCCAGTCTCCTAGTGCAAGAACTCTCAAATTTGGCATTTCATCCAGCTTCTGTGAAGATATAGGGAATGGGAACTTGTTTTGCAACAACCAGATTCCTTGTATTGAATGCAACTTCAACAGAAACAAGAGTAAGTCACGATAAGCGTCATACAACAATTTAATTGAATTTTCAATAATGAGAATAGCAAATACTTACGTCTTTTTGTTCTGCTAGAACAGTATGGAGGTCACTGGCACTACTTATTCTAACTCCTTTTGAAAGAGAAAGACAATATTGCATTACTTTATCACGCACAACTACTTTGTTCGATTCTCTTTCCACTAGCCCCAGCTCTTCCAGCTTTTCCAGTACATCGATGTCCACTATCGATGCCGTTTGATCCCACTCACAATTGTTGAAGAATGAACAAATGTCCAGAAGCGCATCCTTAGTGGAATGTGACTGATGGAGGAACAGTTCTTCGCAAGTGAGATAGTCCATCAGTTGAGCAAAACTCGGCTTCATTTTTTCAATCCATTCCGATAATCTCTTGAATGCTTCTTCTTCTCTGTAATATTTAACCAAGTACTCTCGAACAATTATCATTTGTGACCTATAGCCCTTACATATCTTTATCATGTTCCGGACGACCAGTGTGTGTGTCTTCTCTTCCGGCAACTTTTCCCCAAAGAGACTCAATGCTTGGCTGTAACTCAAAGCTCTCATAATATATAGACGGTTCTTGAATTGGGTGCCTTTCGTGGCAGTTACCACATCTTTATCGCGAATGGTTAGGAGGAGCCGCATGCGAATATTCGGACAGATCTTCTTTGGCAAAAGTTTTTTGAGGATTTGTGGACTGGCGACATTTTCAATGTATATAAATACAATGCCCCAAACTTGTAAACGGTCTGAGAGCTCTTTCTGCCAGTCTTTATGGCTTTCTACCTCTTCTGACTGCTCTTTCTGCCTGTCTTTATCTTTTCCTTTCAACTGTTTTAAAATTTGTGTTTGCAACCCAGGTACAATGTCTATATTTGATACTGATCCGTCCATCGCACTATCCACGCCACGTATTTCTAGTTTAACTTTCTTCCATCCGTCCTTTACAATTAAATAGACTTCATCCGCAACTCTAGTCTTGCCCGTCTGCCGACCACCGCATAAAAATGCTGCCACCGCTTGCTTGTCACTTTCGAGATCCAGCATTTCTTCAATCTTCTCAACTGAAAAAGATAACAGAAACAAATAATGATAATAAAATAAAATCGGTGAACATCTACTAGACTACGGAAATAACCATCCTCCACAGTCACACTTCAACATATTGAAAAGTTTGGATATGAACCTGCATCTTTGTCGTCATCATCGCCTTCAGACGGAGTACCACCGGGAGAACTTTTCGCACCTATTCATTGAACACAACACCAGAACCGAGGCATGGTGGTCATCATAGGTGGCCTATATATATATATATAATTTTAAATTGATTAAGTTATATGATATTTACAAATTTATCATGTTTTGCAAATATTTTTAAAAATTTAAATTATTAAAAATTTAACTATCATGATTATTGTTTTGGTTTTTTAAAAGTGTGAATAATATTTATGTTCTCAAAATTTTAATGGTGAGATTTAGTCATATGATTTGAGTGATCTACCAACTCTTGCTCAAAGTCAATATCTATTTATACAACTGAAAAGAAATAAATAATATTATCCTGACAATACACACAATGACATCTTCAACTCTTTTTATATCAAAAAAAAATATTTATATTTTTAAATTATATTTATTTTATTTATTTATTTTTTAAAGATGTAAAAGCTCTCAAAATTGAAATGAAATATTGACCGACAGAAAAACCACATTAACTACCATAAATTAATAGGATCATAAACAAAACCTCCACCATAAAATGATGACAAAATTTTATCCCATTTCATCGTGTCCCGCAAGCTGATTACGTGTCAAAATGATCACCTTCGAAAGTGAAAAAAAAACTTTCAAAGCCATCTTTCCAATTGTAATTTGAAAAGCAATAAACTCGGAAAGAAAGAAGAAAAAAAAGCCTCGGTCGGGGCAAGAGTGGAAGCCGAAAGAAGCTAGAAATGGAAAACATTCCATTTTATCAAGGAGCAATTAAGGCAATGGTTCTATGGAGTAATTAAGGTAGTGGTTTTATGATAAGACCAGTGAATTGATTTTAAGTAGGGACAGTGTAGAAATTGTAGGAGTTTATTTTCATTTAAGATTTTATGTATTTTTTTAATTTTTGTTACGAATAGTTGTTAAAAATCAAGTTTTTATATATGGTTTTATGGATTATTTTTCTTATATGTTATGTTCAGAATTTGAAAATGAAAAATTGGAAGGAAATTTTTAAAGGTAATTATATGCAGGGATGTTATGTGGTAGAAAAAAAGACAAATTTTTTAGAGCAGATGGAATAAATTTTGTGTCCCTCCCTCCTCTCAAATAAAAAGTTGTCGCAAAACAGTCGCTGCTGAAATTGTTTCAAATTTTTTTTTAAACAGTCAAAAATAAAAAATAAAAAATAAAAAATCATAAACCTCAATTTCCATTTTTTATAGAAACAATAACCATCAACGTAAAACCCTTCTCTAATAAAATTACAACTATCTACTCTCCTCGAAAAATAAAACAACTAACCCAACTCTTAAAAAAAATATTTATTCTCATAAAATAATTGAGATTTGCCACACTAGAAGTCATATCCTAGTATAATTGAAATTTGAAAACTAATCGGAAACTTCAAATCTAGAATACTATCTTACTAAGCTCAAGCCATACACATGCACTCACACACATGAACTCTATCATTTAGAGATATTTGCAAACCCATTTTCGGAGGAAAAAAGTTCACAAGATTATTAGTATTCACTTCATTTCCATCGAAAGAGAGCTATGTATTAAAAAATGTCCTTTGGAACTTCTACCAATATCACGATTTAAATATTTTCTACAAAAGAAAAACCTACAAGCTTTGTACAAACTTGAAAACCCATATTGCGCGGGGTCGTTACTTGACCAAAACAAAGACAACAAAGACAAATTATTACATTTTTTCCATTTAGAAGAATGACCAACCAAGACATAACAACAATTATATTATAAAAGACGACCTCCCTATCTTCTTCAAACTTAGCAAGGATGTCCTCCCAATTTTCTTTACCCAGAAAGATTAAAAACATCATCATCAAAAGGAATAAATACCAATATCTTAGAATTTGGAATTGAGCTTTGTTTTTAGCCTTTAGCCCATCTATGAACAAATGTTGGTGATGAATAGTTTTTTCAACCGAGTAATTAACACAAGGGGTTCACATAAATGAGTGAGTAAGCCATGTCGAAAACATTTAAATTGCAACATATATGTATATTTTCTTTTTAAGTTTTGGGTATGAAATTGTGAATAAGATGGAGTGTACACAGTGAATAGGCTCAAAGAAGAGAAGAGAATGCCAATGAGTGATGAATGTCAGCAAGTTCACATGTGATCTATTTTGTTAGATCGTTGACATAGTGCAAGAACGGTGGATGTAAAAAATAATGGCATTTGCATGTGGTTTGCAATACATAGCCACTATATCATTTTGATAAAATATAATAAATAGACAAAAAATTGGGTTCAAAGAGGCCTAAGAACCCTAATCTAATACTAAATCTAGATTTCACCTCATATTGAAGAAGAGCCAAAGCTCAAATGTACAAAAAATATTAGTCAATCACAATTCAATTATATTATTTAATGAAAGATTAAAAATATATAGGAGTTATCATTTAATTACTCTTCTCAATATAGGTTAGTTGGTCTAACAACTAACAATCTTAGAATTTCTCCTAGATAGGCTAAATGTCTTCACGCTATCCTCTTTATTTTTTAATAGATTACACATACAAATATGTAGTGATATGACTAAACTACGCATCTAAAATCTACCCATACAATATTATTTCTCACCACTAAATTTTTTTAGCACTAATACAATTATTTCTGAACAAAAACTTCCTCTTTTTACTCTGGTTTCAATTTCACACAATATAATTAGCTTTGTAGATGCATAATTGGATTATGATTTTTCACCTTGTAGACAATCTTGAGCTTATCCCAGGCATCCTTTATTGTAATGGAATTTCATATTTGAGGTTATACCTCATCAATGAATCCAAGTTCATGTTTATCAACTTTTCTTTTTGGTTAGCTTTGTCAAATTTTTCTTTATTGATCAACCCTACTTGGATGTAGGGTTAATGAAACATCCACAACTGGCCATCTATCTTGAAATTCTAAATGTTCTTTTAACTTAGTCTTTCATACTACATAGTTATCACCTTGAATAAATTGAGTGTCTGGTAGAACAAATCTTGGTCTAGATCTGACCATTGTATGTAATCTAATAAAAGGAGATGGATTGGTTCCTTATCACTACATGAAAGATTCTTTTTCTATATACCATTAATCTGATATACTAAACTTATTGATATACATGTCCTTCCTATATACTTGCTGGTACATGGAACAGATGTATCATTTCTTTATACCCAATGATACATGAAAGAGATGTTAATGTACATTATAGAAGAGTGGTATGTGGTACACAGATAATAAATGAAAATTATTCGTCCGAACAATGACAAGTAATTAGAGGAAATCCTTGTATGTGGGCATAGTTTCCTTATATACTCAAATATTCAACACATCATAATTTATGCCTAATAATTTTGGTGAATGGGAAATGAAGGGAAGGTTCAATGAAATTTATTTGCCTTAGCTATCTATGATGATTTATAAGGATAATACCACATAAATCATTATTCAAGCATGATGACATAAACTATAAATGTGAATAAAATGCATTGCAAATATCTAACATTGTGAATGATATTTGAAAATATTTTTTTATGTTTTTATATTGTTCCAACGTGATTTGCTTTAGCAAAAAAAAAAACAATGCTTGTAAATTGATAATTTTATATTATACAAAAAATTAAAATTCCAATTAAGAGGAAAACAAATTACCCATTAAAATATTATATTCAACATGATTTTATTACCTAGAATAAAATATTTGATTTTTTTCTAAAATTTGCATATGAGAAAATCATCAAAAGTTAGTTTCACATCGTCAACTACAAAACATAATAAACTACACAAAATCCTTATTATGACCACTTTTTAGAAATCTCACAAAGTCCTCTTTTGAGATAGGAAAGCACTATTGGAATCAAAAACCTGTGTGAGTTGAAAACCCATCTTAAAAATAGTTGATATCTTTTGAAAATAAATTTATGTAATTTTACAAAAGAATCCTACTTTGTTCTCTCTTGAAATATCTCCAAAGAAATCCAAAATCAATAGAGTGAGAGTGCATGAGATTCTATTTATTATCTATTACCACAATAAAAAAATCATATTAATGAATAATTTTGTAGATGGAGGGTGACATGGGGCTTTGCCTGCTTTTATTTCTCTCTTGAAAACTTTTTTTCCTTCAAATGTTGCCGATCAATTTGGATCTACTGCTCTGATACCAAAATGAAAGGTGCAAGAAGCTCATTAACATTGATAAAACATTAAGGTTACATTTTTAGGATTCAAAAGATATATATCCCATCACTCCTAACACATAATGGTGGAGGAAATTATTAAATGTCTACAACAACCTACAACTACCCTTATTTACTAAGGTGCCAATTATTTAATATTGGGTGCATGTATAAATTCCTAGGATATGAGATCATAAGCTATTATTATAATAGTTTACAAGTATATTTAAGATCTCAGATAAATCCTTGAAGAAGAAATGGAATTATGAAAAAAAAAGAATGTCACTAATTGTAAAATGAGAAAGATGTAAAATTCCAAGCCACCAGATTCTACATAATCCTCAAGTGAGAATATCTCCAATGATGGAGATGGAGATGGAGATGTGCATCTTGTAGCCTTAATATGGAATACATGGATGTCTAACTCTAGATCCTCCTATCATATCAATCCAATGAGCTAATGGTTTGTGAATATGAAGAATATAATGGTGTAAAAGTTATTTTGGGAGGAAGCTCAACTTATAGGGTCATGGGTATAAAACTATTGAAGCTGAAGTTTAAATATGGGAGGATCACAACTCTCTAAGGTGTTTTGCACATTTATGATCTTCTTTGTGATAAAAATAAATGATGTTGATGTGCATGTATCATTCAATAAAGATCCATGGAAAATGGCGCATAGGGCCATGATGCTTGTATCAAGTAATCTTGATGCTTTGTACTTTTTTAAAGCATCCACAAATTTTCATATGTAGAATAGGATTTCAAGACAAGTTAGTTCATGTATTTACATAAAATAATGACAAGCATAAAGACACTAACGTTCTAGGCCTACTCCTTCAAGGGACATTGATCAATGCACTCAAGAAATTAGACAAGAAAACACAATACAATGCCTTCCCCAAGTGACTCTCTCTTTCAATATTAGTCCATTAATCATGTTTATTCTTGGATTCAATGCTCCATGTGTTCTTTAGTGTGGTAGGATAAGCTCCTCCAACATCTCTTCTTGCACCAATTGGTTTTGGATCTTGATTGGGTGAAAATAGAAGAAGGTTTGAATCTTTCTAGTGATATTTAGGAATAGTTTCTTTGCACCTAAAAATGCTTGATGGTTATGGTCATGGTCCTTGAATTTATAGTTTTCCTATTAACTCTAACTTATGTTTAGTTAGGCTAGGGTTAAGGTTGGGAATGCAAATGCAATTAATAATAGCTTTAATTATGCACTTATGGAGGCATGGCTCAATAATTATGATTTTTATGGCATTTATGTTGATAATTTTCATTTTTGATATTGGGGCTAATGATGTCATCATGATATCATATTTTCAAATATTTGTTGAATTATGATTTTTTAATATTAGATACTGATTAAGTTTCCCTGATTGTTTCTCTTAAGCACCCTATCCATTATTCTTTACATAATGATTTTTCTTAGTCTTTTTGTAATTCTTGGAAATTAGTTGCTTGTTTAATCATAATGGTCAGAAATGTCAATATACATGATTGTGTTTTGATTGTAGTTGAATTAGAGGAAGATGATAATTAAATATAGGATACCACCCTAATTAGGGAGGTATATATGTGAATCGGTACATACACGTGATGTGTGCATATAAATCAAAGGATTTTAATGGTCTACCATGTCATATTAGTAAGTCACAATTTAATTCGAGATAAATTAGTAGAAGATAATGATTGCATACATGGTAATTCCCCAGTCATGGACATGTTAACATAGTAAAATACCTGCACATAATATGTGTTGATTAAATTGGGATGTTCAGGTGATTTTGGTCTATTTTGTTCATTGTTGTGGGAAGTTATTTCGATTTGCAATTTCAACATTATAGAAATAGGAATTGGATGTCTAATTTTTGCCCCTATTTAATAAGGTATGGAAAGACATTTGGTCAAAGTAACACATTTTGAAATAATAAAGAAGGTCTCTTAAAATATCGTAATTAGAAGAAATAAATTTCATTCCTACTTTCTATTAGATTCTTCATGAGTTATAGAAAGATAAAGCTAAAAATATGCCCTAAACAATTTTTGGGTGTCTCATGAGTCCCCATCAAATGGAGGACAATAAAAGTTAATTTTGATGGTTATCCCTCAACCAGAAGAAAGGAAGAACATAATTCAATAAAAGAGGCTGAAAATAGATTAATTAGAAGAGAACGACTCAAAAATATATAAATAAGGATAAAATGAGTCTCCTATGAAGAATTGGGGTAACAATAAGTCCATGGGGAATTAATAAAATTACTATAAATTCACTAGTCAAATGGAATCTACCTACAAAGGCCCATGAACACCAAATCTAGCATGAAATTAAGGCCATATGTAGTTCTCCTAAGAATATAGGATAGAAGAAAGGTGAATAATAGTAGATAATTAAGGATTAATAGAGGAAAAATTGGAAAGGGCTCATAAAATGGTGAGAACATTAAACTTAAGAATGACTCACAAATAGATAGAGCATAAATATCCAAAATAACTTGCAAAAGGATAGGATCATAATGTACATAATTGATCTCAAAATGATGAGATCATAAAGGTAGATAATGTTACAATGAGATGGAAATATGAGTGGCAAAGTAGACCTAAGATGCCCCATGCATCCAAGAACTACCTACATAATTCATGTGGACCTCAAGCTGATGTAATTCTACTAGAAATGGTAATGTAATGAAAGAATGATAATGATGAATAGAATGCAAATGGATCCCATGCAAAAAGTGAAACAACATTATAACTCTTATGGAGATTTTAAGCCTAACTTCCCTAATGTATGAATGTTTTTTTGGTATTTTTCATATAATTTTCCAATGTTTTTATGTTTTTTTTAATAAGGAAATCAAGGTAATATGTTCAAATATACAACAAACCATATAGTAAAGGATAGTTATCCTTACGTAAAGGCACAAACAATAATCAAACTCACTAGAATGGTGTGGTTCTAAAAACCAATGGTAGAAATTTAAGCAAAGGGAAAACCCACACAACAACAAATAGGAATGTAATGACATACAATGGGGAAATAATAAAGGAAGATTAAATAGAATAAATCTCAAGGAACTATCAAATAGGTAAACCATATATTGACATGCCCTAAGATATCAGCGTAAAAAAAAAATTTGTTGATGTTGATGTTGATGATGATGATGATGATGATACTAATCAATCTAAACTACCTTTGAAATATTCACTAAGTTATGTCTACATACTTATTGTTCTTAATCAAGATCATGATTGGTACAAGATTAGAACGATTGAGGAGAATAGGTAATATAAAGTAAGAATGTTTCAGGGAATGATGAAGTTGGAAAAAAATAATTCTTGTTCTAATAAAATTAGAATGGTCGAAGGGAAATAAAATGGTCCAGGTATGTGAGTATGAATAGTCCAGCTAACATAATAAGAATATTTTAGGAAACAGAAAATGAATGGTCTAGGTAACCATATGCACCATACAAGTGGTATAATGGAAGGAATAAGAATGGTCAAGGTAAAAATTTAAATGGGTGTCCCAATCACAAGATCTTATAGAAAATGGATCAAAATAAAAGTCAATCATGTAAATTCTTAAGGTGAACAATGTTCACGGTTCTTCAATCTCTTATCCATATGGATTACCTATCTTGTATGCCCCAAAGCCATAATTTTTAGTGACCACAAATAGACCTAAATAATTGGATTCAAACTTTATGATCATCATTGGAGATTTTTTTATTTTCTTTTAGGACCAAATCACCAACTTTAAACTCCCTAGGGAGAATATGTTTGTCATAGATATGGCATAGCTAGTTCTGATAAACCTATAAATGATCTAAGGAGAACCAACACTTTTCATCTAGAAGATGTAAATCTTACAATCTGGGAACTTTATAGTCTTCATGATCAATAGTGTCCTCCAACAAGATGCACAACAAGGGTAGCTCGATCTCAAAAGGAATAATAGCTTCTGTACCAAAGACTAAGGAGTATGATGGATCACTTGTATGGGTTTGATGACTCTTAAAATAAGTTCAAAGGGTAGGGAAAAAATTCAAGTGCAAATCATAACCAACATCATTGACAATATTTTTAAGGATAGCGAAAATGGTCTTGTTAAATGCCTCAACTTGACTATTTCCTTGAAGGTTATATGGCGTGGAATGTTTATGGTTGATTTTGAACTAGGTAAAAAGTGATTTGAGATTATTTTTTTCAAAAAACCCACCATTATCATAGATGATTTTGGAAAGGATATTATACCTGCATATAATATGAAATTAAATAAACTGAAATATCCACTTGATAGTTACATAAGTGATGGGTATGGACTCTATCCACTTAGTAAAATATCCATGGTAGTAAGGATGTGTTTGTAGCCATCATAATAACTAGGGTTTATTTTTATGATAAGATTGAGTCCCCAAGTTGAAAATGGCCATGGGGTAGTAATTGGATAGAGTGGTAGTGAAAGTACACATATCAAGTTGACATGATTTTGACAAAAAACACCATTCTTGATGTATTTGTATGCATATGCCTTGATCATTAGCCAATAATATACTATTCAAAGGAAATTCTTAGCCAAGACTATGTCATTGGTGTGCGCCACATGAATTATTTCATGCACCTCTTTAAGTGCCCATGTAGACTTTCCTGAATAAACAATAAATCAATGTTCCATCATAGCTTCTATGATAAAACATGTTTCCTAATATAGTATAATGGGATGCTTGATGGAGGAATATTTTTGTTTGGTTCTTTAAGAGTTTTGCGGAAGGGATTAATCATATAGATAAGTATATAGGTCTTAGTACCAAGGGGAATTAAGACCAATAATATAACATACTCTATAAATTGGGTGGTACAGGATTTAGTTGTAAATAGTTATTTATGAGGATATGATACTTTCTAATATTGTTGTAAAATTATATCATGGATCTAATAGTGAACAAAACATTTGTTGCATAGTTATTAGTTCATGGTAGATGCTCAAACTGAAGAAAATAGAAGTGTTGATTAAGATTATCCACTATATGCTTGTAAGGTAAAATATTTTAATCTCTAGTATGGTACTTATCTATTGCCTAGTTGATAATCTCCATATACCATCAATTTCTTGACATCCCACTATATTTCAAGATGAAGTCTACTAACCACGGTTTCATATTTAGCCATGTTATTAGTACAATAGAAGCTAATATGAAATGCCTTGGAAATAAGATGCCCTTATAGTGTGACCAATAAAATATCAGATCTAGAACTGATAGAGGTTAATGAACTATTAAAATATAATGTTCACTAGTTGGAATCAATGGCTACTTCATCCAGGGTAATATTTGACTTACCAAGGAAATCAAATGAAATAAGTTTGGTGTCAACCAAAGAACCTTCAACAAGCTAATTTTCCAGGACCTACACCTTATAGACCTTATGATTATTTTAATCCACATCAGATTCACTTATAAACATAATCCATTTGGCAATGCAACCTATAAGAGTGGTCTTGGATAATACGTACTTAAGTGGATCAACATTGGCTATAACAATGGTTTTATTATTCACCATGTAATGTCTTAATGTTTGGGAAGTGAACACCATTTAAATACAAAATTTTTCCATAGGTGAATAGTTGTGTTCATAAGTTACCAATGTCTGGTCGAGATAGTATATTGCTTGCTCTTTTTCTATTCATCATGCTATGCCAAAATTACCCCTAGTACATATTCTACTGTTGATATGTATAAGAGTAGTGGTTTGCCTAGAGTAGGCAGACTCATTACTAGTTTATTAGTAAAATAATTATTCAATATTGTAAATTTTTTCTCACAATATGTATCCAACTGAAACGTGACACCTTTATTCAAAAGGTGTGTAAAAGGATGAAATTTGTGATATAGCTATGATATGAAATGAGGAATATACAAAATTTTGCCCTGCAAGCAGTGGAGTTATTTCAAATTATATGGAGGAATCATTTCAATAATAGAATTGACTTTAGTAGGGTAAATATCAATACCTCTTTGTGACATAATAAACCCTAAAAATTTAGTTGAAGTGGTTCCATATATGTAGTTCTTATGATTGATAGGAACCTCGTATTCATGAAACCTCTCAAAGATTTTTCATAGAATGTCTAGGTGGCTTGCACACATTCTTGATTTAGCTAATATATCATCAACATAGTCCTAAAAAATGCCAATCATAATGTCATGAAATATGACAAGCATGGCATGTTGATAGGCTGCACCTGCATTCTTCAAGCCAAAATGCATGACATGGTATTAAAACATTCCCCATGGAGTGGTGAACACAATCTTGTGCTATTCCTTTGGTGTAATCTTCATCTAGTTATACCTTTAAAATTAATCCATGAGGGATAACATTTTGCATCCTAATTTTAAATTGGCTATCATATTGATGTTAGGTAGAGAGATACAATCTTTAGGACATGGCTTTTAATGTCTTTGTAATCTGTACATAGGTGAATGCCTTGTGGTTTTTTGTTGAATTGGATGATATTAGAGATCCACTTGAAATAGTCGAGTGATCAAATGAACCATACCCTCAATAATATTTCTAATTGCTTTTTGAGAAGGCTATCTATATGCAGATGCATTTTCTATAATTTTTGTTTGATCAATTTGGCGTTTGGGTGGATGATAAGACAGTGTACCACCAATGGAGGTTTAATACTAGGAATTTATAAGTATGACCATGAAATATATAAATAAAATATTTTAGAATGGTAACAATGACATCATTTTCCTCATCAATGAGGGATGCACCTAGGTAAACAATCTTGGGATCATCATATGTACCAATTTTGACTTTTGTAGTATCTTCAACTAATAATGTTGAGCCATCTTCAAGAATAGTATGCAAAGAAGAGAATGGATTATTTGTAGCTACATGTTGATCACAACCTTCAACCATATATGACTAGTTTGAATCAGCTAAGTTAGGCAATGGCTAGTTTGAAAATATTTTAGAAAAATCTTGATAAAGGTAATTAAAAACTTGTTCTTCAGAATTGATGCCTAAACCAATGGTAATTCTTGGACAAGGTAGGCATTATTCTTCTTGAAAATATAAGTGAACTTACACATCTAAGATCACTTGAAATAAGATTTCACTCAAGGAATTATCTTTATATTTAATCTTTTCCTAACCCAAGGGTGCCTCAAAGAGGTTTTCACCTAAGGATCTTGATGCTTTACTTTTATTGTGACTAAGGAAGTTTGCATGTTATCCAAAATAGGTAAAAGGGTCCAAATTAAAGTCAAAACCTTGTTTATGATCACCCACTATAAATTCATCTCTAAGGCCAATAAACTTGACAATAGATTCCTCATTTTGAAATTCATCCAATAGTATGATAGAATTTTGTTGGTCCCAATCGACTAGGTTAGGATGATGAGGAATAAGTGGGTAAAGGGCTGTAATGGGACACTACATCATTATTTATTAGCTACTTATAGGCACTATAATGGGACACTACATATTTTTTATAATTTTCATTGTCAATTTATGAAGTGGTGTCACCTTCAAAATCTATGGGGTCACTCCTAGGTAGTACAAATCCAAGACATTGATTCTTCATATGTTTAGTAGCCAAAATAGGTTCAATAATACCTTGTGAGTTTAGTCCCAATACTTTTCTAGTGTCGTCTAGGCTATCCATGATCTGATTTGTAAATGGTATACATAGCACTCTAAAAGTAGTTAGTAAAACCATCACCATACAACCAACCTCCCTCAGCATTGGTGGCCCTATCTTGATCAGGTGATGTATTAGTTACAAATAGAACTGGCTCCTTTAGAATGGATTTGTATTTATTTTTTTAAATGATGTTGGGAATGCAAGGATTTATAGAGGGTCTAGGTCGGGCATAGGACTTAGGAGATTTAGGCAATTTACCAATGTGGAATGCATCATGAAAGTTATATATGGCAATGTCACCATCTTGAATAGTGAAATGGATGGACATGGTAACATGAAATGGATTTGTAGAAGTGGAATCAAGGTCATTGGTGTCAGTATAATTGACTTGGGATTTTCAGAAACTACCTTATTACTTTTATTTCTTGCCAATTCAATCCTATGATAATAGGCATAGTTTCCATACTTACCTTCTAAATGTTTATAACATCGGTATGGTTATAATTCGCCATAGATAGTAACCTCTAGAACAATATGGGTGAACTTGATACATTGATGTAGGGTGGAAGGGACTGCCAATACTTCATGGATCCATGAATGACCAAGAAGCGTATTGTAAGGTATCTATATATCAAGGACATAACACAAGGTATCATGGGTGACCAACCCAACAATGATAAATAGACAAATGGTCCCTACGAATTCTCTTTCCACATTAACATAGGCCTTAATGGTGATGGTATATGGTCACATATATGCTGCTGTATACCCCAATGTTTGGACGAGTTAAAATGACACTATAGTCAATCCATAAACATTGTCCATAAGAACCCATTTTATTTTATGATGGGAAATAATGGCTTCAATGTTTAAAGTATTATTGGTCGTTCGCGATAGCGTTCAATATTCTACACATCCAATAATATGCAGTCAGTCACTTGGTATGGGAGCAGGAGATACAATACATACTAGCATCTTAGTGGAATTTGCACAGACATTAATACTAAGAATACCCTAATTTGTGTTCCCCTATGCATGGTATTCAGTCGTTTTGACTGTCCATGGGCTAGTTTTCTTTATTGTTAATCACATCTTCTGTTGTCTAGAAAATTTTCTAGAAAAGATAATGCATTTGCAAAAGTAGATACAGAAACAGCACGAAGTTCCATATACGAAGTAAGAAAATTCTGTCTAGCATTAGTTCGTTTGCGTCTATATAGTTTATATTAATACATTATCACATTGTGTCTTGGAGTCTCCAGACAAATGTCCATCATGGACGCAGCCATAGATATTGGGCCTTTTTAGAAATTCATTTGGTCCTCATCTTCTTTAGTGCTTATTTTTGCTTAGTGTGCTGAAGGTCGTATTGTTATATTCGTGATTCTTGTGGGACTTCATGGCATGTTGTAGTGTCAGACAATTATATGTCTTGGGCTTCTTACTAGAGAGGACCATTTCCAGTTTGCTAGTATTAAGTGTTTCATTACTGGTACGCTACAGGTTGAAGATAATGAGTTAGCAGAAAAGGCTACAATGAGTGCGAGGAACAACTAGGAAGTAGGAAATATGGTAGCAGAGGTTATGAGTAAAGTTGGTAGGAAGCGTGGATTAACGTTACCTTGAAGAGTAAAAAAATGCAGAACATAGGTTGTATGTTGTAGAGGGAATGCAATTTGATCGTGGATATATGTCTCCGCACTTTGTAACTGACAGTGAGAAGATGTCTGTGGAGTATGAAAATTGCAAGTGGCTAATATAGATGTAATTGTTATTTTTGTGTTGGGTAATTTCTTAAATATGTCTCACTTACCAATGCATTTAAAAAGGGCGACCTGTTTCCACTGTTCTTGTTGGGTTGGGTTGATCTGCATTGGATTTTATGCATTCTGAGCCTTAATAATGTTATTTATTATTTTTCACGAATTTTGGATTTGAATAGTGATCTACTATGTTTTTTTTAAAGTAAGATAAACATTTATAGGTTTAAAGAGGATATTATTAGATTTATGTGATCTGGGTATTTGTTAAATTCAATCTGAAAATGAACGTACTGTTTTACTGTCAGCAGCTTTTGTTGGTTGATAAAAAAATCACAAATGCAAGAGACATATGGAATGCTACTATGGTCTATAGCATATTAATTAAAAAATATACAATAAAGAATGTAGCTTTGGTTGGGCTATTATCTGTAAAAGGTATTTTTCTAGTACTGATTATATGCTCCGATGACAATTGACATACAGTTTCTCAGTTAAACAAATTTAAAAATATAGTAAATGCGAGTGGAATGTAAATTTATTATTTAATAGTTAATGTTTTTAGTCAGTACACCTCATTGATTAATCAAATAAAAATTGGTGGTATTTGCTAATCAATAAGATGCATTTGATAATCTAATCACTCTTCTGTGATTCTTTTTCCTATGAAAGTGAAGTGCTTGCATTAGCTTGAACTATGCACAATTAGGAATGATCTGGGCATTCTGGTATCTCAGCTTTCATTAGACTAAAGCAAATTCTGCTTTACACGTTTTTTAATTTTTTAGTTTCGTAGATATTGTAGTAATGTATCAATGTATTGTTTAATTCTGTTATATTTTATTATTAGGGCTGGTTCTAGACACTGGCCGTTATTAAAGAGTATTAAAATGATCGCAACATGGTACGAATGGATCTAGGTGTCTGTTTATCTGTTTAGTTTTAGCTTCTTGCAGGCCTGCAAGTGTCAATGTTACTTGTAAATTTATCAAATGTTCCGGGGAGTGGAATGTTCTGTTATTTAAGCTAAGATTTATTGTTATTTCCCTCTTGATATTGATAAAGCTATTTTCATATTGACTTGCCGGGATTTACAGATGTGACCATTAAGAAGACAAACTGTGCAATTATCTTTAGCATGTATGATGAACCTGTAAGTGCTGGTGAATGTAATATGATTGAGGAGAGGCTTGGTGACTATCTTATCGACCAGAACATCTAACTTGCATTTACTCTTTAGCTTTGGTGCTCGATAGATATTTTATTGTTCTATGTATGAGGACTCTTTCAATTGAATAATCTTGTTTCTACAGGTAATGGGAATTGTGCCCAAGCCAAGTCAGTGAGGACTGGTGAAGTACGTATATATTTACTGTGGATATATTTAGAGTAAATAAAAGGAAAGAACAAGCCTACTAAAAAAAAAGTACTACATTTGTTACATTCAAAAATATCAAAAGTAATTTACAATTGAATGCTCATTTTTATTTTTAATACTCATAATCATCGAAATTTCCTTCATGTCCCATCTATCACTGACTGAACTAGCGACAATTAACAGCCTTTTTCCCCCAACCGAAAAAAAAAAAAAAAAAAAAACGAATAAAAACTTAATTACCGACCAAATTGACTGCGGTTTTCACCATGTAATTTTTCCAAAAGAGCTATCAGATAAAAGAGTAGTCGGTCAAATTGATAGAAGTGCCATTAGTTTGTTTTGTTTTTTTTAAAATTTATTTGTTTATTTATTTATTTATTTTCAAAGTTATTAAATCTGCTTTATAAAAAAAAATTACCGTCCTATTGTCATTCCAATTAATTTCATCTATATTTGCATTTTATTTGAATTTCATATTTTCAACACATTTTGTTTTATTTAATTTTGGGATTATTTTCTTTAAATTGATCGAAAAAATTTATTGATCTCGTTAATTGATTTAATTTTTTTATTTTTATACATAAAAGATACTATGTCTATCTCACGCTTTAATAGAGTATACTAGATTTTCTAGTAAGAAAGTGATATATTTATTAAATTCTAAGATGTTGGTGGTGTGTTTAGGTTAATTATGTTGTTTTTAAGGTTGTATGTATGTCCACAGAATTTAGAGAATTTATGCCTTGATCTTATTTAAATTATTAGATATGTTTATAAAGGATAAACTGTTATTTTCTCTTTGCTCATAATATTGTTGAGAGAGGGTTTAGAATTGTTTTAATAAATATATATTATTTTTTACGAGTGATAAGAATAGATCACTAAGGTGTACTAATATTTAATGTATTATAGGTAGGGTTGATCCTCAAATTTAGGTCTCGCCATTGAGCATGAGACTTAAAATGACCTCGTATGACTCTGAATGATGGAATCTTTGTCATGTGAAAAGATCACAAAGCAGTCCCATGACAACCTAAATCTAAATCTTAATTTATAATGCCAAAGAAGTAAGGCAAAAGAAATTCTATAGATATGTAATCGCTTTTAAACCAAGCGAGGGGGTTCACTAGTTTCATAGAGATCTAAACAATCTAGTTTCAATGTTTACATATCTACAAACTTGATTTGTTTACACTTTCGCAAATTTGCAAAATAAAAATACTTTTTCTATATAACTCTAAATATTCTTAATATCTTGTACTAAAGCTGTATCATAGCACTTGTTTACTTTTTTGATCATAATGTTTAAATATTCACCAAGTATAAGTTTTATATATAGTTAACTATGGCTCATTTTTGTATCACATGCCTGAATTGAAGCCCAAACATATGGGACAATAAAGATAAATTGATTAAAATAAAGATAAAGCAAATATATAATCCCAATCCAATAGTATGCTAACATGTGTCATCTCGTAGCAGTGAACAAATCCATGGTGAGAACACCCCATGATGTTTCCATATGGGTGGCATAGATACTATGTGGACACATCATCCATGTCATCTTATGAACCCAAAGCCCCATGATCATGCCATGTGGAGAGTGGTAATGTTTCTTGAATATTGGGTTAAATTTGATAGCCATCAAACCATCACTAAGCACATTTATGGCGAGGACACCTTGTGATGTTGTTAATGCCACTCTTTTCTACTTGTGCTCATTAAATACCCTAACAAATGTAGAGGCTTAGGGTTAGACATAAAATTAGTCAAAATAAGACATAGACAAGGAACCTACTCTTGTCCACTCAGGCACATGTATCTCAGGACCAAGTGAGGATCCACATAGAAGATCATTGCCCAAGGTACATAAGGACACTATCCTACCCTTGAGGACACTAGCACGATGCACTATGATCTAGAAGAATGTGGTTCTATCCAGGAGAGTTTATTACTTCTGATTCCAACCTTTGACACTTTGCACAATTTTTGTACCATGTTTCAGCCCATCATCCATCCATTTCAACCAATTTCTAGCAAAGTGCAATCCATTATAGTTCATTTTTATTTATAGAATTATCAAATAGGTAAATTATTATACAAATCAATGGTTATATATATTGCCATATTTATTCTCTAATTTATTATTCCAACACTTTAGTAAACTAGGATTATACATGACATAATCCCCTAAAAAGCTAAATCAAGTTGCATACAATGGCTCTTAAAATCAAACACAAACTTAAATTAGTTGAAAGTCATGTTATCAAAGGTGCTAAAATTCAAGCCTATTTGTATTAGCTCAAAATGAGAGATCATGCCTCCAAATACTTTTCAAAATTTTATATGCCAAGAAGATTAAAGAGTGGATCAAAGATATCAAATTTTCATATGGATGCCTTAATAGTCTTCCTAAAATCTCCTCAACCTTTCTAGACAACTATAACTTGGTGTTTTAGCTGCAATAAAGTTTAGAAGAATGGGCTCAAACATTACAGGAATGCTTGGATGTGGTTCCTTAAAATCTATGTTTTCTAGGTCAAACTCTTTGTGATACTTTGTTCACTCTCTATGAGATTTTTATAGTAGCGGAGAACATGGCCAATGATAAAGATCAAGGAATGGCTAGTTTCCATTATTTTTCTACAAAGTTACATGGAAATGTTTTGGGTCAGACTTGATTTTGGTTTATTTTGAAATTATACACACTACATCTTTAGGGAAAATTATCAACAAAGGAAATATTAAAATTCATCCCTGAATATAAAGATCTAAAGTTTATTATTAGTTGGAGGCCTATCACCCTATGAAATGTCTCGTACAAAATCATAGCCAAATATTTGGTGTTTTCCTTGTAGCAAATCCTTCTTATAATTATTAGACCAAAAAAATAGGGTTATATCAAAAGTCATTGCATCCTAGATAATATAGCTCCAGTCTAGGAAGATATTGAAAGGGCACATGCTTGACAACCATATTTATTATCCTTTAAAAAAATATGTAACTACATTGAATGGCCTTTTATCCTAATGATTCTAAAGGTTTTAATGCTTGAAGATTAATTTATCTTGGTTATACATACTTTCTTCTTCGATGCCTTAACTTTTTCCACCATTAATAGCTACAAGTCTAAGATTTTTTCCTCTTCCACTCCATCAGATCAGGGTTTATTCTTGATCATATACTCCATGTTGTATCCATTGAAGCTTTTGGATACCTTATGTTCCATAGAAATGAATAAAGGCTCATAAGAAGAATTATGATTCCCGTTAGGAAGAGTTATCCCATCAATGGTCACTTTGAATATGAATATTCACATACACTTTTATAATTTGAGGCTTCTTTCAAAGAAACATTTGATTTCTTAACATTTTTTAGAAATATTTAGGGTCTAGTTGGTAGTGGACTAAACCTCAATTATTTTTGAAGAATTTCTATGTTTGACTGGCATAATGATATTTTATTGAAGTGTATCAATAGAAGGGAATGATTCAATTTCTTAAGCATTTTATTTTCCTTGGATAATTCCCCCTCTAAATTGTGGGAATATGTGCTAGAAAGAGTTGACAAGAAAACTACCTACTAGGTAACTAAGCATTTTTTTCTATTAGGTAAGTTTAAAATTTGAAATAAAGTTATTGATACCACTAATATTTGATACACTTCTTTTTGGTCATCTACAAAGGCTTCATATGATAAACCTCCTACATTTTTAAGATAAATTATTTGGACTAATTCTCAGAAAACTAGTGGCTTTCATAGTGTGGCATGGAATGTTTGTTATCTATCGCAAAATCATAAAGGATTGGGTATAATTGACATTTATAGATGGATCATTTATCTATCCACCAAGTGGTTTGATTGTTCTGGTCCTACATCTTGAAAATTCTTGTTTCACCATTGCATTTTAAGATAATTTTTGTATGGCAAGAGTTGTTGAAAAACATTATTCTTCATTTCTAACTCATTACAGCTATCCTTGTTAAAATTGAGGGGAATTTGGAGGAAAAGAGTATATCCAAATATTTTGAAACTATTATATTATTTCTAAAATAGGGTTTTGATAGGTTTAGATGTGGGATATACTTTAATAACCATAATTTATGGTGACACCCTACTATGACCAGTAGTAACTTTCAACTTGCTGAAAATCTAACTATAAAATACCTTTATCTCTTCTAGAGATTGGACTCCTTGACCCTTCTTATAGAGAAAGTAAAATTTAACAAATTCTATTATGCCTTTTATCTTAGAATTTAAGAGTTCATGTTGGATTTTGTATTCCATAAACTTGGCCTTCAACCACTAAAAATTATTATAGAAAGAATAATGATGAAATTGTCACATGACATTCAAAAAATATTGTCCACGATTTTTATATTATATTATGATTCAATTTTATTCCACTATAGGAAATTTAAAAAGTCAATGGAGTTTGAAATTTTCTCCTTAAACATATATTTCATGTCTCAAGTTGATATGGAATTATAATATTGAAACCAAGTTTGCCCATTTTCTTTGATGTTTAGTCTACCAAGGTATGTAACTAGGGGAAAGGATAAAACACATCTTGGTGTCTCATCCTGAGTACCATGTGTGTTCTAGACCTGAAACATTCAAATGCATTTTCTATAATTTCCCTTGATCTCATGATGTTTGGTAATGAATTCATAATTTGTTTCAACCTTTCCACCTAAAGCCCATAAACTGGAGGATCTATTTTGTGGAGATCATTCTTGGTGGCCAACATACATAACATTAAATTTTTATAGAGCCTTAGTTTTATTTTAGATTTGGAAATTTTGGAATGTTGTCATTTGCAATAATGAGAGTATTTATCAATAATTTTCAATTAATGATAAAACATTTGTCATCATCTGTATTTGTTTATAAATCTAAGTGCATGTCTATAAGAGGGTCATAGAGTGTTAAAAATTATAGGATCTCCTCAATCATTTGGGGAGTGCTCCTTCCACCATGAGTAGGGCTTTCCAGACATGTCACCTTAGGGGTCACCACTGATGGCTAGATGTCAGCAAAGTTAATTGTTTAATCATTTCTTCTCCCCTCCTCCTCAACATGGTGGATGGAGTCCTTAGCTACATGGAAAAGATTCTATTGGGCCATCTCATTTATCCTCTCTCATATATGTTTGTAAACAAACTAGTATTATGGTTCCTATAATACTTGAATGAATCAAGTTTATGCCTTTGGCTCTACTAGATAGTTCTTAGGACAGTTGTTTGGATCTAGATTCATTGTCAAAAGATGCCTCTTCTTGGGTTGTTTTGCTTCACAAGGACAATCCATCACCACATCTCTCTAAGGTTTCTCCACATGCTTGATGTTCAGACTTTTCAACATATTTCGATATATTATTTTAAGACTCTTGTTGTACAACCATGTTTAATCAAAAAAATTTAGAACATTTTATTGTTCTTTTTTATTTTATTTTTTGACATAAAACTTTGAATACCAAGCAAGTGTCATTTTATTATAACCAGCCTTGGAGTTTATACTTTTCAATTATTTGAAATATTGATGCATTCCAAAAAACATTTTAAGGGGAAAAACTCATTGGCATAGCATTTACATCTAAAGGTGCAATTCTCACTTGTATATTCTACCAAAGAACAATCATAACATTAATAGAAAGAATACTATAATTTTAAAATAGTAATTACCTTTATTGCATGTCTATAATGTGGTCTTAGAGTTTAAAAACTTACATGATATTTTTAATCATTTGGGGAGTGCTCCTTACATAATGAGTAGGGCTCTCATGACATGCCACCATATGGGTCACCAGCGATGGCCTAATGTCACTAGAGCTACTTGCAAAGTCATTCCTTCTCTCTTCCTCCTCAATGTGGCGGATGGAATCCTCAGCGACATGGCAAAGCTTCTATTGGGTCATTTTGTTTGTCCTCTATCATATATATTTTTAAACAAACTAGTATTATAGTCCCTCTAATCCTTGAATGGAACATGATCGTGCTTTTGGCTCTAGCAAATAATTCTTAGGATGGTTATGTGGCTCTAGATTCATTGTCAAGAGACCCCTCTTCTTGAATTTCTCTAATTCTCAAAAACAATCCATCATCACCTCCATCTAATGTTTCTCCTCATGCTTGATGTTCACACTTTTAAATATATTTTAATCTATTATATTAAGATTCTTATTACAAAACTATGTTTAATCATTTTTTTCATATATATATATATATATATATATATATATATATATATATATATAACAACAGTCTTTTTATTTAATCATCTTTTAAAATTTATATATTTTAATTAATTATTATATTAATACATTTCAATTTTTTTTTAAAAAGGAAAAAAACATATTGGCCTTTATTTCTTAGGGTGCAATTTTCGCTTTTACATTCTACCATAAAATAATCATACCATCAATAGGAAAAAAATGATATAATATTAAAATAGCACTGACCTTCATTGAATATGTCCTTGAGCTTTTGAATACAACTTTTACGGGTATCAGGTTTTGCTGCCACCAGAAAAAGAAAAGTAAATTTTAATTTCTATAAGTGTGATATTGTGAACCAATATTACATAATTAGTAATTCAAACGCTAATTAAAATAATATTTCTATCCATATTTAGAGGAGCGTGTGATAGTGGGCTTATGTGGAGATTGTTTTAATATTTTAAAAATGAGTACAAATATTTCATTATTAATTATAATTATAAATTTAAATTTAAATTTACCTTAATTTTCAAAATGATAAAAAAAAATTATATAATTTTTAGTACCAATATTTCCTTACCAAATTTTTACTATATAAACCAATTTATGAGGTTGCAGAAGAAGTTATGGATCAAGTTGTGGATGAAATTGTATACGAAGCTGTGGAAGAGGCTACATATCCGGCTATAGATAACGCTGCAGAGGATGCTACAAGATAAGGTGGTTGATGTGATTAAAGGATATAAAACAAAATTGTAAAAGAGATTGAGAAAGTGATTGTTAACAAGGATGCGAAAGTGGATGTCAATGAGAAGGTAAGAGAATCAATTAAAAATGATGTGAAAGAGACTGTAGAAGAGGATATAATTGTGATAAAGAAGTAACCAAAAATAAAAATTAGATCATAAGAAGGCACGTCAACTAATTGGAAAAATGAATCAGTAGAATGATTTCCCTAGCAAACAAATGTTGTTTTTTTTTTTTTTTTTAAATTTATAAAAACTTGGCTAATTATTATTTCATACATAGTCTTGCTATTTTTTATATTGAAATCTTCTTTCGACCCAACTTTACCGAACCCTTCCCGTGTTGACCATTTCATTTAAAAATAAGCTTGAACCGAATGAAATTAAAAAAAACCCAAGTAGCAAGCAGAGGGCGCAGGTCACTGCGGCGCCGGTTGGGTATGCAGTAGATCTGTGGCGTTTTTCCACTTGTGGTATGGCGCCAGGTAAATATCAACGACTTGATTTTTCTTACAGAAATGTTACGCCTCCCAAGATTCCATTGGCTTTACCTTCAACGTCTTTCACTCCTTACATTGTGCAGAAATTAAATGAAGTTTTTATAGTAGATTTTTTTTATAAAAGATAACTGAATTAATTTCTGAATTTTAAAATTATACAATAATTTGTAAGTTTAATGGGTTTTGGCTTCAGTTAGACGATTTCACTCAATGGGTTAAGGCTTTTTGAGCCAAAAAATCTCTGATCCATTTATGCTCTACAGGGTTTTTTTTAGTCTAATTTTTTGAACTTAAAATTAACAGATAGTGTTTAAGGAGCAGCCTTAGTTTTGGAGAAGTGTTGGGCTCTTTGTTACTCTCTGGGTCTTTGATTTTGATCCCTCAACAATACCAATGGTGTTTAAAATATCGGTTTGGATTCGGCTTCCAAATCTTTCTCTTCCCTTTTAGCACCTCGCAATATGTGAATTTATTGGTAACATGTTTAGAATATTTATCAAGATAGATTTTGAGTGGTCTAAACAAGCGTTGTATACATATGCTTGTATTTATGTGGAAGTAGACCTTAGCAAAGGTCTTCTAGATAGAATCCTGCTGAAACATGATAATTCCCATTAGTTTCAAACTTTAGATTGTG
Organism: Torreya grandis; assembly: GCA_037957365.1. Classification (NCBI taxonomy): domain Eukaryota; kingdom Viridiplantae; phylum Streptophyta; class Pinopsida; order Cupressales; family Taxaceae; genus Torreya; species Torreya grandis. The sequence goes on from JARHVA010004601.1 coordinate 41,355, forward strand.
AAAACACTACCTTTAGATGTCGTTTATGCCACCAAACAGACCATCTCCAAGGGGTTTGTCCTCATGCCAAAAAGTCAAAAATTAAAAAAGGATCGGTGTTCTCATCCTAAACCCTGGCAACCATATGAGCACACTAGTCCAACCAAGGTAACGAAAAAATCTAAAGATGGCACAAGGAAGAAAGAAGGTTCAAATTTTTTGGAGAACTGACAGTCACAGATTCCTCTTGCTAAATGACATATATAGATAATGTTATAGATGGTAGTATCAAGATATCACATGAATCTGAAAATTTGGAATCTAATAAGGATCATCCCTTGTTTGAACCTTACAATTATCATGTATTTACGATGGTTATTGTTAACCCAATATATATTAGTCTTTCAAATTGTTAAACCAAGGTTCAAAAGAAAAAGGGGAAAAAAGGTCATTTGATGGATATGATGGCCATTTTTGATTTTTTGATTTTATTTTTTATCTAACTGACCTTTTATAATTTTTCCTATTTGCATCTAGTGTGACTTGACTTTTAGGGTGTGCCTTTTCTTTCTGTCTTTGCTTATATGACTAGCATTGTACTATAGATTGTTTTATCAATAAAAGTATGCTTTTCAATTCGAAAAAAAATCTTCTTTCAACTATAAAATGATAAATTATGTTGTTTTTAATCATGAAGATTTAGAAAGATATATTACTATTACTAACTAAAATATTGTGATATTTGATACTATCTTACAAGTAGATGTGTTCAAGTAAAAAATAGTGGCCTTGGACATGGAGAACTTATGTAAATTTATTTCCTATTAAGGCAATGACATGACAATGCCATTTGCATTATAAGTAGAGTTCCTTCTAACTATTATGTGCATGATTCCATTGAGAAAGGAAAATGTAATGATGAAAACATGGTATATCTTCATATAAGGTCTCTCAATTATTTTATTTTATCCACATCGCCCCCTTCCTACAATGGTAAATAAGTGTTAATGCATTGATTAGTTGGTCAACTCAATAAGGAAAATCTCCTCAACTAAACTTGTGTATCTTCCCTCAAACACCCTAGTCAAGGAGGTATAAGAAGAAAACTAAGGTGAGAAAGGATGGAAACCCATTCATGACACTAGGGATCCTTTTATTGGTGATGCATGGGGTGACAAACCACTAGCCTCCTCTTCCATCAACAAGTTTATTTAAATCTATAGTTTAATTTTCATGATTATTTTTGTTTTAGTATTATTTTGTACTTGTAGTGTATAGTTTTGGGTAGTTACTTTTGTGTTAAAAAAATATGAACATTTTATGATTATTGTCATTTGAAACTTGCACCCATGGATGGTCCCCTATGTAGGAGGATTTGATGATGGGCATGGAATACGAGAGTTTGGTGCAGGGCACAAAAGCATTTGGTGTAGGGAGCATAATTATTTAATTCACCTATATGCACAAAATATCAGGTGTCTCGTCCCAACAATGAGAACATCCCCAAGGTGTAGGACCCTTGAACTCCTTGTGACAAACCTCTGAAGTAGGCCAACTTCCTTCTAATCCAAATGTAATGGTTTAGGACTAGTGCATAGATCTATAAAGAACATAAAGGAAATATACCATTAATTCTAAACCTAAATATTTTGAGGTAAAATTGAGGGATAAGGTAATAGATTTGATGAAAGGGAAATGTGGTGATGCACCAAGTGTAAAGTGAGTACCTCACCCTCTTGCATCATAATAAAACTAAGGGTACTGAACACACAACTTTTGAATTGTGTATCCACTACATAAGTGTTTTGCATGGAGTTAAGGGAACACAACATAGCATTTAAAGGGAAAGCAAATAGTTCACATCTACTAACTACACAAACCTGTATATACGTAGAGTGCACCCTACAAAAGAGTTTGGTTTTGTGTAGAGATGTAAAGGGAGGACAACAATGAGAGAAATAAACATCCATGGAACATAAAGTATGAAATAAAGATAGTCTAGTTCTCATTATGTTCAAGGCCTAATCCAATATTACAAACTTGAATGGACAGAGCCTTGTTACACTAAGGAGAGGGATACACACACAATTAAAATCTAGGATTTCATAGGGTTAAGCAAGCTCTTATGAAATAAATTCACTACTTGATGTGGAAGATATAAATTTGAATGTATAAGTTGGAGCTTGGGGTTTTAGGTCGATCAGGTTTACCAACGCACCATACAAAAGACATTATGATCCATGCTTCTTAATTTTTTACTAATAATTTGAACCTAGAAGTGGTTGAAAGTATTCTTATGAATCCCTATGTATGAATACGAATGAAGGATGCTTAGGTATTCAAGGAGGAGTGTGGCTATGTTTTACCATATAACATCCACTTTTGATTTTTAAATTATTCTGAAATAGCTTCATTCAATGCCTAACTACTTCTTGTACTTGACTAACACTTGTCAATCCATCTAGTTACACCTGTCATTGCATCCTAAATAATATAACTCCAGTCTAGGAAGATATAGAAAGGGCACATGCTTGACAACCATATTTATTATCCTTTAAAAAAAATATGTAACTACATTGAATGGCCTCTTATCCTAATGATTCTAAAGGTTTTAATGCTTGAAGATTAATTTATCTTGGTCATACATACTTTCTTCTTCGATGCCTTAACATTTTCCACCATTAATATCTACAAGTCTAAGATTTTTTCCTCTTCCACTTTTATAATTTGAGGCTTCTTTCAAAGAAACATTTTTTTTCCTTAACATTTTTTAGAAATATTTAGGGTCTAGTTGGTAGTGGACTAAACCTCAATCATTTTTGAAGAATTTATATGTTTGACTGGCATAATGATATTTGATTAAAGTGTATCAATAGAAGGGAATGATTCAATTTCTTAAGCATTTTATTTTCCTTCGATAATTCCCCCTCTAAATTGTGGAAATATGTGCTTGAAAGAGTTGACAAGAAAACTACCTACTAGGTAACTAAGCATTTGTTTCTATTAGGTAAGTTTAAAATTTGAAATAAAGTTATTGATGCCACTAATATTTGTTACACTTCTTTTTGGTCATCTACAAAGGCTTCCTATGATAAACTTCCTACATTTTTAAGATAAATTATTTGGACTAATTCTCAAAAAACTAGAGGCTTTCATAGAGTGGCATGGAATGTTTGTTATCTATTGCACAATCATAAAGGATTGGGTATAATTGACATTTATAGATGGATCATTTATCTATGCACCAAGTGGTTTGATTGTTCTGGTCCTACATCTTGAAAATTCTCATTTCAGCATTGCATTTTAAGATAATTTTTGTATGGCAAGAGTTGTTGAAAAACATTATTCTTCATTCCTAACTCATTACAACTATCCTTGTTAAAATTGAGCGGAGTTTGGAGGACAAGAGTATATGTAAATATTTTAAAAATATTATATTATTTCTATATTAGGTTTTGGATGGGTTTAGATGTGGGATATACTTTCATAACCATAATTTATGGTGACACCCTATTATGACCAGTAGTAACTTTCAACTTGCTGAAAATCTAACTATAAAATACCTTTATCTCTTCTAGAGATTGGACTCCTTGACCCTTCTTATAGAGAAAGTAAGATTTAACAAATTCTATTATGCCTTTTATCTTAGAATTTAAGAGCTCATGTTGGATTTTGTATTCCATAAACTTGGCCTTCAACCACTAAAAATTATTATAGAAAGAATAATGATGAAATTGTCACATGACATTCAAAAAATATTGTCCATGATTTTTATATTATATTATGATTCAATTTTATTTCACTATAGGAAATTTAAAAAGTCAATGGAGTTTGAAATTTTCTCCTTAAACATATATTTCATGTCTCAAGTCGATATGGAATTATAATATTGAAACCAAGTTTGCCCATTTTCTTTGATGTTTAGTCTACCAAGGTATGTAACTAGGGGAAAGGATAAAACACATCTTGGTGTCTCATCCTGAGTACCATGTGTGTTCTAGACCTGAAACATTCAAATGCATTTTCTATAATTTCTCTTGATCTCATGATGTTTTGTAATGAATTCATAATTTGTTTCAACCTTTCCACCTAAAGCCCATAAACTGGAGGATCTATTTTGTGGAGATCATTCTTGGTGGCCAACATATATAAAATTAAAAGTTTTATAGAGCCTTAATTGTATATTAGATTTGGAAATTTTGGAAGGTTGTCATTTGCAATAATGAGAGTATTTATCAATAATTTTCAATTAATGATAAAACAGTTGTCATCATCTTTATTTGTTTATAAATCTAAGTGCATGTCTATAAGGGGGTCATAGAGTGTAAAACATTATAGGATCTCCTCAATCATTTGGGGAGTGTTCCTTCCACCATGAGTAGGGATTTACAGACATGTCACCTTAGGGGTCACCACTGATGGCTAGATGTCATCAAAGTTAATTGTGTAATCATTTCTTCTCCCCTCTTCCTCAACATGGTGGATGGAGTCCTTAGCTACATGGAAAAGATTCTATTGGGCCATCTCATTTATCCTATCTCATATATGTTTGTAAACAAACTAGTATTATGGTTCCTATAATACTTGAATGAATCATGTTTATGCCTTTGGCTCTACTAGATAGTTCTTAGGACAGTTGTTTGGATCGAGATTCATTGTCAAAAGATGCCTCTTCTTGGGTTGTTTTCCTTCACAAGGACAATCCATCACCACATCTCTCTAAGGTTTCTCTGCATGCTTGATGTTTAGACTTTTCAACACATTTTGATTTATTATTTTAACACTCTTGTTGTACAACCATGTTTAATCAAATTTTTTTAGAACGTTTTATTGTTCTTTTTTATTTTATTTTTTGACATAAAACTTTGAATACCAAGCAAGTGTCATTTTATTATAACCATCCTTGGAGTTTATACATTTCAATTATTTGAAATATTGATGCATTCCAAAAAACATTTTAAGGGGAAAAACTCATTGGCATAGCATTTACATCTAAAGGTGCAATTTTCACTTGTATATTCTACCAAAGAACAATCATAACATTAATAGAAAGAATACTATAATTTTAAAATAGTAATTACCTTTATTGCATGTCTATAAGGTGGTCTTAGAGTTTAAAAACTTACATGATATTTTTAATCATTTGGGGAGTGCTCCTTACACAATGAGTAGGGCTCTCAGGGCATGCCACCATATGGGTCACTAGCGATGGCCAAATGTCACCAGAGCTACTTGCATAGTCATTCCTTCTCTCTTCCTCCTCAATGTGGCGGATGGAATCCTCAGCGACATGGCAAAGCTTCTATTGGGTCATTTTGTTTGTCCTCTATCATATATATTTTTAAACAAACTAGTATTATAGTCCCTCTAATCCTTGAATAGAACATGATCGTGCTTTTGGCTCTAGTAAATAATTCTTAGAATAGTTATGTGGCTCTAGATTCATTGTCAAGAGACCCCTCTTCTTGAATTTCTCTAATTCTCAAGAACAATCCATCATCACCTCCATCTAATGTTTCTCCTCATGCTTGATGTTCACACTTTTAAATATATTTTAATCTATTATATTAAGATTCTTATTACAAAACTATGTCTAATCAATAAAGCAACCGTCTTTTTATTTAATCATCTTTTAAAATTTATATATTTTAATTAATTAAAATATTAGTACATTTCAATTTTTTTTTAAAAAGGAAAAAAAATATTGGCCTTTATTTCTTAGGGTGCAATTTTCGCTTTTACATTCTACCATAAAACAATCATACCATTAATAGGAAAAAAAGGATATAATATTAAAATAGCACCGACCTTCATTGAATATGTCCTTGAGCTTTTTAATACAACTTTTACGGGTATCAGGTTTTGCTGCCACCAGAAAAAGAAAAGTAAATTTTAATTTCTGTAAGTGTGATATTGTGAACCAATATTAAATAGTTCTCTTTATAGGTATGCCCAAAAAAATAACATTCATACGTAATTAGTAATTTAAACGCTAATTAAAATAATACTTCTATCCATATTTAGAGGAGCGTGTGATAGTGGGCTTATGTGGAGATTGTTTTAATATTAAAAAAATGAGTACAAACGTTTCATTACTAATTATAATTATAAATTTAAATATAAATTTACTTTAATTTTCAAAATGATAAAAAAAAATATATAATTTTTAGTTATTTCCTTACCAAATTTTTACTATATAAACCAATTTATGAGGTTGCAGAAGAAGTTATGGATCGAGTTGTGGATGAAATTGTATACGAAGCTGTGGAAGAGGCTACATATCCGGCTATAGATAACGCTGCAGAGGATGCTACAGATAAGGTGGTTGATGTGATTAAAGGATATAAAACAAAATTGTAAAAGAGATTGAGAAAGTGATTGTTAACAAGGATGCGAAAGTGGATGTCAATGAGAAGGTAAGAGAATCAATTAAAAGTGATGTGAACGAGACTGTAGAAGAGGATATAATTGTGATAAAGAAGTAACCAAAAATAAAAATTAGATCATAAGAAGGCACGTCAACTAATTGGAAAAATGAATCAGTAGAATGATTTCCCTAGCAAACAAATTTTCATGTTTTTAAAAAAAAAAAAAAAAATTAAAAAACTTAGCTAATTATTATTTCATACGTAGTCTTGCTATTTTTAATATTGAAATATTCTTTCGACCCAACTTTACCCAACCCTTTCCGTGTTGACCATTTCATTCTAAAAATAAGGTTGAACCGAATGAAATTAAAAAAAACCCAAGTAGCAAGCAGAGGGCGCAGGTCACTGCGGCGCCGGTTGGGTCTGCAGTAGATCTGTGGCGTTTTTCCACTTGTGGTATGGCGCCAGATAAATATCAACGACTTGTTTTTTCTTACAGAAATGTTACGCCTCCCAAGATTCCATTGGCTTTACCTTCAACGTCTTCCACTCCTTACATTGTGCAGAAATTAAATGAAGTTTTTATAGTAGAATTTAAAAAAAAAAATAACTGGATTAATTTCTGAATTTTAAAATTATACAATAATTTGTAAGTCTAATGGGTTTTGGCCTCAGTTAGAAGATTTCACTCAATGGGTTAAGGCTTTTTGAGCCAAAAAGTCTCTGATCCATTTATGCTCTACAGGGTTTTTTTTGGTCTAATTTTTTGAATTTAAAATTAACAGATAGTGTTTAAGGAGCAGCCTTAGTTTTGGAGAAGTGTTGGGCTCTTTGTTACTCTCTGGGTCTTTGATTTTGATCCCTCAACAATACCAATGGTGTTTAAAATATCGGTTTGGATTCGGCTTCCAAATCTTTCTCTTCCCTTTTAGCACCTCGCAATATGTGAATTTATTGGTAACATGTTTAGAATATTTATCAAGATAGATTTTGAGTGTTCTAAACAAGCGTTGTATACATATTCTTGTATTTATGTGGAAGTAGACCTTAGCAAAGGTCTTCTAGATAGAATCCTGCTGAAACATGATAATTCCCATTAGTTTCAAACTTTAGATTGTGAAAATACTACCTTTAGATGTCGTTTATGCCACCAAACAGACCATCTCCAAGGGGTTTGTCCTCATGCAAGAAAGTCAAAAAATAAAAAGGATCGGTGCTCTCATCCTAAACCCTGACAACCATATGAGTACACTAGTCCAACCAAGGTAACGAAAAAATCTAAAGATGCAACAAGGAAGAAAGAAGGTTCAGATTTTTTGGAGAACTGACAGTCACAGATTCCTCTTGCTAAATGACATATATAGAAAATGTTATAGATGGTAGTATCAAGATATCACATGAATCTAAAAATTTGGAATCTAATAAGGATCATCCCTTGTTTGAACCTTAGAATAATCATGTTTTTATGATGGTTATTGTTAACCCAATATATATTAGTCTTTCAAATTGTTAAACCAAGGTTCAAAAGAAAAAGGGCAAAAAAGGTCATTTGATGGATATGATGGACATTTTTTATTTTTTTCTATTAATTTTTATCTTACTGACCTTTTATAATTTTTCCTATTTGCGTCTAGTGTGACTTGACTTTTATGGTGTGCCTTTTCTTTCTGTCTTTGCTTGTATGACTAGCATTGTACAATAGATTGTTTTATCAATAAAAGTATGCTTTTCAATTCGAAAAAAAATCTTCTTTCAACTATAAAAAGATAAATTATGTTGTTTTTAATTATGAAGATTTAGAAGGATATATTACTATTACTAACTAAAATTTTGTGATATTTGATACTATCTTACAAGTAAATGTGTTCAAGTAAAAAAGAGTAGCCTTGGACATGGAGAACTTATGTAAATTTATTTCCTATTAAGGCAATGACATGACGATGCCGTTTGCATTATAAGTAGAGTTCCTTGTAGCTATTATGTGCATGATTCCACTGAGAAAGGAAAATGTATTGATGAAAACATGGTATGGCTTCATATAAGGTCTCTCAATTATTTTATTTTATCCACATCACCCCCTTCCTGCAATGGTAAATAAGTGTTAATGCATTGATTTGTTGGTTAACTCAATAAGGAAAATCTCCTCAACTAAACTTGTGTATCTTCCCTCAAACACCCTAGTCAAGGAGGTATAAGAAGAAAACTAAGGTGTGAAAGGATGGAAACCCATTCATGGCACGAGGGATCCTTTTATTGGTGATGGGTGGGGTGACAAACCACTAGCCTCCTCTTCCATCAACAAGTTTATTTAAATCTATAGTTTAATTTTCATGATTATTTTTGTTTTAGTATTCTTTTGTACTTGTAGTGTATAGTTTATGGTAGTTACTTTTGTTTTAAAAAAAATATGAACATTTGATGATTATTGTCATTTGAAACTTGCACCCATGGATGGTCCCCTATGCAGGAGGATTTGATGATGGGCATGGAATACAAGAGTTTGGTGTAGTTCACAAAATCATTTGGTGTAGGGAGCATAATTATTTAATTCACCTATATGCACAAAATATATGGTGTCTCGTCCCAACAATGAGAACATCCCCAAGGTTCAGGACCCTTGAACTCCTTATGACAAACCTCTGAAGTAGGCCAACTTCCTTCTAATCCAAATGTAATGATTTACGACTAGTGCATAGATCTATAAAGAACATAAAATAAATATACCATTAATTCTAAACCTAAATATTTTGAGGTAAAATGGAGGGATAAGGTAATAGATTTGATGAAAGGGAAATGTGGTGATGCACTAAGTGTAAAGTGAGTACCTCACCCTCTTGCATCAAAATAAAACTAATGGGACTAAACACACAACTTTTGAATCATGTATCCACTACATAAGTGTTTTGCATGGAGTTAAGGGAACACAACATAGCATTGAAAGGGATAGAAAATAGTTCACATATACTAACTACACAAACCTGTATATACACAGAGTGCACCCTACAGAAGAGTTTGGTTTTGTGTAGAGATATAAATTGAGAACAAAAATGAGAGAGATGAACATCCATGAAACATAAATTTTGAAATAAAGATAGTCTAGTTCTCATTAAGTTCAAGGCCTAATCCAATATTACAAACTTAAATGGACAGATCCTTGTTACACTAAGGAGAGGGATACACACACAATTAAAATCTAGGATTTCATAGGGTTAAGCAAGCTCTTATGAAATAAATTCACTACTTGATGTGGTAGATATAAATTTGAATGTATAAGTTGGAGCTTGGGGTTTTAGGTCAATTAGGTTTACCAACTCACTATGCAAAAGACATTATGATCCATGCTTCTTAATTTTTTACTAATAATTTGAACCTAGAAGTGGTTGAAAGGATTCTCATGAATCCCTATTTATGACTAGGAATGAAGGATGCTTAGGTATTGAGATATCTCTCTAATGATATTCAAAAAAAATAATTTGAATATTGATGTCCTGTGACTGAAATCATAAAATACCCTTTTAAATATAGTTGTCTTGGAAAATGGCCCACAAATCATCATGTATATTTTATGAATGACTCAAAAAATAAGGATTTATTACAACAAGTTTTGTCCCAATTGCAAACATATTGTTTTATGATTCGCATAGATATTAAGACAAACATATACATATACAAATTAATATGAAATCCTTCACATGCAATTACCACATTATACATCCTTCCATCGCATACAATCCTTTATACTCTAGCCGTGATACTACATACATACATACATACATACATACGTACACACACACACACACACACACACACACACACACACATGTATGTATGTATGTATGTATGTACGTATGTACGTGTGTGTGTGTGTGTGTGTGTGTGTGTGTGTGTGTGTGTGTGTGTGTGTGTGTGTGTGTGTGTGTGTGTGTGTGTGTGTGTGTGATTTAAGTGACATGTAAATTCATAGGCCATGTACCAAAAATGTTCCATAAGAAATTTTAGCTTAAAAAAATGAATGTTTTAATCGCTGGTTGATGCTTCTAAAAATTTTATGAGTTTTCAATAAATTATTTTGAATAATTTATAGATATTGTGTCTCTAAATCATATATATTTTACATTCGATATTTTTTCTTAGAAACTTAACAAATATTAAAATAATTCTAATATTCATTAACTTTAGTATAAACCTTCAAAGCTAACTTTATTTTTCTTGAGATTCAATATTGTAATCATTGAAAAAAAAATTATTTATAAGAAGTAAATACTATAAATTAAAAATAAAAATATCATATTAAAATGTAAACTCAAAACACAAGTTAAAATTAAATTTGAAAATCAATATATAAATATTATTTTCCTAATATTAAATTAATTAATCATTCATGCAATTTATATTATAAATATTATTTAACCTAATTAAAATTAATTAGATAATCGTATCGCAATTTAATAGAAACCCATTTATACCGATCCTAAACTTTAGTGATAAAATCCCACCAAAATAAATAGTCAAATTAAAAACAATGCTAAAGCCAAATTGGAAATAGCCTAACCGGCAACCAAAAATACAAGCGCCCTCCAATCCCATTTCGACCTAAAACTAAAAGAGCAAAGCGCTATAACATTACTAAAAAATTATATCAAAGGGGCAAATGAGAGAAATCACAGCCGTTTTAGTTTTATTCAAGTAATCTAAAAGTTTGACCTTTGTAGTTACATCCGACAAATTTCACGATAACATAAAATTATACGGACAACATATTTTTTAAATATATAAATATACTTCTTTAGTTTCTCCCGCAGAAACCCTTGGACTCTTTGGCTAAATGTATAAAGAAATAATAAATGTACTAATTTATATGTTCTGCCAAATCAATCATATCAACCCGTCGATAAGATTGCCACACCCAAATGTATATGTCTATTTTCTTCAACTATCATAATCTTAGCCAGGTAAAAGTTTATTTTGAAAGAGTATGTTTCATTCCTACACTACTCTTTGTTTTTCTCTATAAATTTGTATAACGCCTCCGGTGTCTCTTTGACCATCCTGAAAGTTATCAACTCTTTTATCTCAATCTCTGTCTGTCTCTTATTATACGTCATCTCCGCCTGTGACACCTGATCTTTTACCTCAGCCTCTTTCTCTTCTATGTTTGGAATCAAATTTTCAGAATAGAGTTTTCCTGTGGGAGTCACGGCCATGAGCAAGGGTAATTTATTGAAAGAAGGATGCCTCCTGAAAAAATGCATTGCTGTAGGATCGATGGACCGGGGATCTGCAATGGATGGCCATATAGTTTCTTCAATCCAGTGTGCATGAAGAGCCCGTGTGCCTCTCCCGTGAATTACTATTGGAATCCATACTACTTCAAAGTCGGGGTTATTTTTTATGGGTTTCTCCTGCAACATATTTTTGAGCCTCTCATACACGCTACTGAAAACAGAGCATTCTTCTTCAATGTTATGAAGCCATGAGAGTAAGAGGAAAACTAATTTCCCTTGGAGCTCTTTGATTTCCACCTGCCAAAGAATTCAGGATCAAATTTCTTTATGACACAATTTATCTTGTCAAAAGCCTAATTGAAAAGAAAGAAATGTCCACAAATGACCAGGGCAGGTAAATTCGGCTGAAAAAATAAAATTAGCTCACTTGAGCAGCATTTAATTATCTTCATAGTAATAAAAGGAAACATGAAAAACAAATTCTCAACAAATATAGGGTCTCGACCATCCGAAGGACGTCGAGGAGGATCACGAAAAGGCTTTGAGCACTCAACCTATGAACTCTGAAACTGTAGAGCATGTCAGAAAAATTAGCTAGAAAATACTATCCCCCTAATTATTTTATATTCATATCTGTAGGATTTATTGAGCTGAAACATTAATACCCATTAATACCTGTTTTTGGCTTGTGATAAGAAAGTTTATTTCTTTTGTGAGCAACAATGCTTGAAGCAATTCTGCATTGCTGTTCTGAGCAGTCTGTGTAAGTTCCATCAAGCGGAGGAACTTTGTTGTTGGGACATCCGCCGCCATGGTCCTTAAACTATCATTTGTAATGCATGTCCAGGTCGAAAATAATTTATGTTTTTCGACGTCCAGCACTTCACTAGTCATCATAGCACAATCGACACTTGTATCGAAAGACTCGACCGATGACAAAACTTTTTCAAAGAATAATCGAGCTTCATAGTCATCACAACTACACACACGATGCCTGCCAATCAGCTCCCTTGCAAATGCACTCAAAAAATTTCCAATATAAACCACTTGCATGTTTTTAGAAGTAGCTAGGAGATCATCAAGTAATTTCCCTAGCGCTTGCAGCTCTTCCTTCTGATAGCTATGGTCAAAAATCACCGCCAAGGTGGTGCCATTCTCAAGATTAGAAGGATAAAACGGTCGCCCACTAACATCCACCAAAAACCATTTGCCATTGAAGAAATTGAATGCTCCCAGCTTTAACACCTTTTCAATGCGTGACTCCTGCAACATGACAGTAAGCATAATAAACAATGGAATCTGTCCAGAATCATGTTATAATTAATTTGCACTTGTGCCTGCATTCCATCATAAGATTAAATTCTCAACGTCTCTGACCTCGCTAGATTAACTAAAGTTTCTACAAGCATTCCATCATAAGTTTAAATTGTCCAACATTTCATTCACAAACGAAAAAAAAAAAAAAACACTTCCACACCGTTTAATTCACGCTTGGTTCGAAATATTGACGTCTCTTTTTAAAGAAGAATGAAATGAGACTGATAATTAGTTTCTAATGCACTGATTCGTGATCTTTTAAACCGGTATAAAGAAGTTGGAGGAGCAATCAAAGCCTGGACAGTAACAGATGCAATCGAATGATAAATATAATACTACAAATTCATGTTAAAATCATTAAAACATATTTCTTTTACGTTTAATTAGCATATACAAGTAAAATTCAGTCATATAAGATCTATTTTGGTAAGTTAATATTAATATACGGACCAAGTTGGTTTAGAGGACGTTAAAAGCTATTGTTAATCTATGAAACAAGAAACGTGATCACTGTCAATTGTTTCACAAACACCAATGGCGCAGTAGAAACGACATTTTGCAACAGTTGCATTCGGTTGTCCCCACTTTAAAATAACCAAAACATAATAATAATAATAATAATAATAATAATCATCATCATCATCATCATCATCATCATCATCATCATCATCATCATCATTTCCAATCCCCATTTCTGTTTGTTTTAACCTAGAAGCTAATTATAAATGGAAGCCATTAATGTTGAAAAGTGATGTTGAAGACCCAGTTCCACCGTGGCCATGCTGTAATTCACTCGGTTCTATTTTTAAACTATTAGTGTAGATTTAGTTTGCATGAATAGTTTTTGTGGAGCTGAATTTAGATAGTTAATTTTTAGTTAATATATTTTTTTAGAAAAATAAAGTCTTAGAAAAGCTAGAGTTAGCTTTAGTTGATATTACATGCAAATTGTTATTTAGATAAATTTAGAATATTTTATTTCTTAATTAGAAAAATATGTTCACATGCAATTTTATTAATACATTGCAATTGATTTTTATTTTTAAGGAGAAGGAGAATGATTCGAATAATTTGAAGAAGTATTTTTATTTTGGCAATTCTGATTTTTTTCTACATTTCTTCTGTGTTATGAATATTGCATATATTTAGCTGTGAGCTTATTTTTATATATTTAAAAATATTCGATTGGTATCAGAGAGGGTATTTTATTTTGGGTTAAAGATTTAGTGGTTGGGATTTTGTCAAAAGTTTATCATGTCAAATTCTAACTCCCTGCCCATTCCAGAATTTGATGAAAATGAGTATGATTATTAGTACATCAAAATGATGATTTTTTTTATAGAAAAAGATTTGTGTGAGATTGTTAAATTTTGTTATGCAGAGCCAGCTGATTGAAATACCCTCACAACCAATGATAAAACAACTAAGGAGGTTAGGAAAGAGAATGTTCAAGCCTTATTTCATATTCAAATAGCTTTAGATAAGAGCCTATTTTGGAGAATTGCAGGATCAAAGATAACCAAGGATGCTTGGAAGACTCTAAAAAAAGCTTACCAAGGTGGTGATCAAGTCAAAGTTATCAAGTTACAGACATTGAAGAGAAAATTCAAGAATTTGAAGATGCAAGACGCTGAAAATGTGAATACCTATTGTGTCACAGTAAAAGATGTGGTCAATAAGATAGCTACACTTGGTGAAATTATAAACAATGAGGTTATAATAAGGAAGGTGTTGAGGACACTCACACCAAGGTGGAACCATGTTGCCATAATCATAAAAGAAAGAAAAAATTTGTCTACCCTTCAATTTGATAATCTAATTAGATCTTTGATGTCTCATGAAGAAAGATTGAGAGATTCATTTGGAGACAGTAATGAGAAAGTATTTTCCTTCAAATTATAAATCACAAAGAATGAAGATGCCTATACTAGCATCAAAAGTAATCAATACTATGGTAGAGGTCAAAATTAGAATTACTTAAGAGGAAATAGAGGTAGAGGTGGTTTTCGAGGAAGAGGTGGTTTCAAAGGAAGAGGTAGAGGCTAATTTGATAAAAGAAATGTCTAGTGTTATCATTGTAACAAGTATGGCCACTTTAAAAATGAGTGTAGATTAAAAGAAGGTAATAATGATAAAAACATTCATTATGCTCAAGAAAGTGATGAAAATCCTCTAGATAATTTATTTTTATCTTATAACAAAGCTGAGAATGTTTCTATATATGTTTGGTATTTAGATTTGGAATATTTGAACCACATGTCAAGGAATGAAAAGGTTTTTTCTATAATGGATGAAAGTTTTAAATCCAGGATCAAGCTTGGTGATGACAAATCATTGGAGGTTGTTGTAAAAGGAGCTAGGGAAGTCCACAGAAAAGAAGGTATGAAAAGTGTTAAGGATATTTATTACACTCCACAATTAAAGCATAATCTATTGAGTGTTGAGAAATTATGTGAGAATAATTACAAAGTTGTATTTGAAAATCAGCAATGTATAATTTATGATAAGAATCAATGCAAGAGGGTGGTTACAGTTGTGTCTATTACAAAGAATATAATGTTCTCATTGAAGTTTGGTGAATATAATAGCAGCCTTGTTAATATGGCATATGGGGACAGAAGGTTGTTGTGGCATCACAAGTATGGGCATTTAAATTTTCATAGTTTAAGGATTCTAACATCAAAAACATTAGTTTTTGGTTTGCCTAAGGTTGAAAAGCACAAGGAAGTTTTTGAAAGATGTGCTAAAGGAAAACATGCAAGAGAGAAATTTTCAAAAGGCAATGCATGGAGGGCCCATTATCCACTCTCGTTAGTTCATTCAAACATTTGTGGTCCTATGCTAAAAAAGAGTTTAGGTAAGTCATCATATTTTATCACTTTTATTGATGATTACTCATGAAAATGTTGAGTTTATTTTTTAAAGACAAAAGGTAAAGCTTTTGAGACATTCAAGAGGTTTAGAGCCCTTGTGGAAAATGAAAAAAGGGTGTAGTATCAAATGCTTGAGGAATGATCATGGAGAAGAATTTTGTTCAAAAGCCTTTCAAGGCTATTTTGATATGCATAGCATCAAGAGACAACTCACCACTGTCTATACACCTCAACAAAATGGTGTAGCTAAAAGGAAGAATCATACAGTGGTGGAGATGGCATGGAGTATGCTACAAATAAAGGGATTAAGTAATTTTTTAGAGGAGATACAGATGCTACAATAGTATATATTCTCAATCAGAGTCCCACTAGTGCACTTGACAAGATGAGTCCGTATGAACCCTGGTATGAGAAAAAGCCAAATGTTAATTATTTCAATGTTTTTGATTGTTTAGCCTATGTTAATGTTTCTAATCAAAAGAGATAAAAGTTAGATCCCAAAAGTGAGTCATGTATTTTTATTGGCTATAGTGATGAAATTAAGGCTTACAAGATATATAATCCTCTCACTAACAGGCTTATTATGTCAAGAGATGTGATTTTTGATGAAGGGGGACTTTATGGTCATCAAAAAGGCCATATGGAGAAGTCAAAATCTATTTTAAATGATGTTATTATTGATGATATTGATCATGGACAACCCACTAATTTTTTTTCAAGTGCTACAAATCCACCAAGTAGCTGCTCATCTGGTTGTTCAATTTCAAGTGTAAGTTTAGATTCAAGTCCTAGTTCTACAAGGAAGGTAAGAAGATTGAGTGACATCTATCAAAGGAGTCCAAATCAAGCACATGAACAAAATATAAGAGGTGAGACAGTGAATTTTACTTTACTTACCAAGGCTGATTTTGAACCATGATGTTTTGAAGATGCATGTACTAATGAGGTTTGGACGCAAGCAATGCAATAAGAGATGGATTCTATTCACAATAATGGAACTTGGGAGCTTACAAAGCTTCCACATGACAAGAAGAAGATTGACACTAAATGGGTCTACAAAACTAAGTGTAACAATGATAGAAGTGTTGAAAGGCATAAGGCAAGATTAGTTGCTAAAGGCTTCACACAGAAATATGTCATTTGATTATGAAGAAATATTTACACTAGTAGCAAGACAAGAGACCATTAGAATGTTGATTTCATTAGCAAGTCAAAAGAATTGGAGCATCCATCATATGGATATGAAAAGTGCTTTCTTGAATAAGTACTTAGAAGAGGAAGTATATGTGGAGCAGCCATAAAGTTTTGAAGTGGAAGGGAAAGAAAATCATGTCTACATGTTGAATAAGGCTTTGTATGGCTTCAAACAAGCACCAAGAGCATGGTATGCTAGGATTGATGGATATTTTCAGGAGAATGGCTTTCAAAAAAGTAAGAGTGAACCTACCCTTTACTACAAACAATAAGGTAATGATATTCTTATTATAAGTTTGTATGTTGATGACATTTTATATATGGGTAGTAAGTCTAAGATGAAGAATGAATTCAAAGTTGTTATAATGATTGAATTTGAGATGAAAGATTTAGGTCTAATGAAATATTTTCTAGGAATGGAGGTTTGTCAAAGTAAAAATGAAATTTTAATTTGTCAAACAAAGTATGCAAAAGATATGTTGAAGAAATTGGATATGGTTGATCGTAAACCATTCTCCACTCCAGTTGCTCATGGAGTTGTGTTGTGTAGAGATAATGGTGCTGAAATAGTTGATGAGATAGTTTATAGGAGCATTGTTGGAAGTTTGATGTTTCTAACTCACACAAGACATGATATTGCTTATTAAGTTTCACTTATTTCAAGGTACATGACAGAGCCATAAGAAATACATATGAAGGCACTCAAGAGAATTTTAAAGTATGTGAGAGGCACTCTAGATTTTGATATTCATTACAACACTTCTAAAAGGTTCAATTTTGTTGGTTTTAGTGATTTTGATTGGAGAGGTAGTTTGGATGACCGAAAGTCAACATCTGGAAATTATTTTTCACTTAGTTCTGGGTTGATTACTTGGAGCTCAAAGAAGCAAAGTATAGTTACCATTTCTTCAACAGAAGCAGAGTATGTTGCAGTCACTTCAACAAGTACACAATCATTATGGTGTAGAAAACTTCTTGAAAAAATTGGAGAGATAAAAATCCAACCCACAATGGTTTTTTGTGATAACATTAGTGCCATCAAATTGGCCAAGAATCTAGTCCATCATAGTAGGACAAAACATTTTGATCTAAAGCATCATTTTATCTAAAATTTTGTGCAGAAGAAGGAAGTAGAATTGAAATACATCAACACTAAAAAAAAATTAGCAAATATCTTCACTAAGGCAGTTGTAAAGGATCAATTTTTGATACTCAGAGATTAGATTCTGAGCACTCTCAGCATCAAGGGGGAGTATGTTGACAAGTGATGCTGAAGACCCAGTTCCATCATGACCATGCTGTGATTCGTTCAGTTCTATTTTTAAACTATTAGTGTAAATTTAGTTTGCATGAACAATTTTTGTGGAACTAAATTTAGATAGTTAGTTAATTTTTAGTTAATATATTTTTTAAAGAAAAATAAAACCTTATAAAAGCTAGAGTTGGTTTTAATTGATATTACATGCAAATTGTTATTTAGATAAATTTAAAATATTTTATTTATTAATTAGAAAAGTATGTTCATATGCAATTCTATTAATTTATTGTAATTGATCTTTATTTTCAAGGAGAAGGAAAATGATTCGAATAATTTGACGAAGTATTTTTATTTTGGCAATTCTTATTTTCTTCTCTATTTCTTCTGCGTTTCTTTTGTGTTATGAATATTGCATATATTTGACTGTGAGTTTATTTTTATATATTTAAAAATCTTCAATTAACGCTTTCAGAAAATCCAGGAATATAATATTAAGATTTTTGGTATAAAAATTTTACGGAACAGTACCTCAGTAATTTGAGGTGGAGAACGAAGTGAGATAGCAGGTCGACCTGTGGAAACTGTGAAGTGACAAATTGTATTGTCTGTCTGCATCTGATTCCATCTGTGCACCAGATTTGGGCTGTGATGAATGTCCATGAATGTCATGCTCTTTTTCATAGTCAAACTTGACAGCCAGTAGTGTCCCTTGAGTTCTTTACAATTAGACACATTCAGTTCCTTCAACGCTGGGAGACGACTCAGTCGAATAGACGATTCATCCAATTTGTCACATGAGCTCAAATTTAACTTTTCCAGACATTGAAGTTTGCTTAATCGCTTTGGTAGGCGCACAAGGCTTCTGCAACCGCTCAGGTTGAGGCTTTTTAGTGCACATAGTTCTCCGGGGAAATCCTCTGGCAGTAAGTACAAGCTGATGCAATTTACTAATATGAGTTCTTCTACACGAGCCTTGATGATGTTGATGAATCCTTTTGATATTCCTGGTAGACTAAAACACCAACTCAGGGACACTGTCTTCTGCATCAACGTTGTTTGTCCAACATTGATTGGTAGGGCTTTTAGTCTCTTGCATGCCTCGAAACTTACCTCCTTGAGAGATAATCCTTCAAAACCTGGGGGCAACTCCGACAGATGAGTACACTCTCTCAAATTCAACACGTGTAATGTGTAGAGTTTGAAGAAGCTTTCCGGAAGTTGTTCTATGCTCTTGCAATATGATAAATTAATTTCCTTCACCGAGCTAAGCGAACTCACACTCTCGGGAAGAGACTTTAATTTCCTGCAGTAGGAAAAGTTAACATTCTCAAGATTGCTCAGCCACCCAAAATTTGGTGGCAACTCGATCAATTCTTGACAGTGGCTTAGATCCAATATCTTCAAATACTGGAGTTTTCCAAACGATTTTGGCAATATCTTCATCTTTGTATTCTTCCTTAAAATTATTTTCTCTAGACCATGCAATTCACAGAATCTCTCTGGTAATTCTTTCACTTCATTAACTTCCATATCCAACTCCCTAAGTTTGCATTCTTTGGGCAGACAGTTCAACTCATGATAATTTTCAAATTTTGGCAGTGCCTTGAATGTCACCATCCTGAGAGTTTGTGGAACCTGCATCAAACAAGTCCGACAACTATGAAAAAAATGGGTGCTTTGATCTGCCATAATATACTTCTAAAAATATTAAATTGACTGATTTTGTCAGAAAGCAAACAGTTTGTGTGTTCAACTTACATGAAGTAACACTCACCAATACACATAAGTGTTTAGCATGAGAAAATACAGATTCACACTCATCAACACACAAAAGTGTTTAACATGAGAAAATACATACCATTTAACAATTACAGACCAAAATTATTCATACTGTTACGGTAGCTTTATATGGAAATAGCAAATGGTCAATTTCCCGAAACGTACAAGGCTTTTTTTGAAATTAGAGAAGCAAAATAACCACTCACACTATCCTTGCTCATTCCTATGTGGTGGTGAGAGTTGTAATCCAAGAATCTTAGGTTGTCTAACTGGCTGACACTGAACGGCAGCTGACCAGTTCTTCCAGCTTGCAAGTATCTGAGATAAGAAAAATTGTTCTTACACTTACCCTTCACTATTGTCCAGTCTCCTAGTGCAAGAACTCTCAAATTTGGCATTTCATCCAGCTTCTGTGAAGATATAGGGAATGGGAACTTGTTTTGCAACAACCAGATTCCTTGTATTGAATGCAACTTCAACAGAAACAAGAGTAAGTCACGATTAGCGTCATACAGCAATTTAATTGAATTTTCAATAATGAGAATAGCAAATACTTACGTCTTTTTGTTCTGCTAGAACAGTATGGAGGTCACTGGCACTACTTATTCTAACTCCTTTTGAAAGAGAAAGACAATATTGCATTACTTTATCACGCACAACTACTTTGTTCGATTCTCTTTCCACTAGCCCCAGCTCTTCCAGCTTTTCCAGTACATCGATGTCCACTATCGATGCCGTTTGATCCCACTCACAATTGTTGAAGAAAGAACAAATGTCCAGAAGCGCATCCTTAGTGGAATGTGACTGATGGAGGAACAGTTCTTCGCAAGTGAGATAGTCCATCAGTTGAGCAAAACTCGGCTTCATTTTTTCAATCCATTCCGATAATCTCTTGAATGCTTCTTCTTCTCTGTAATACTTAACCAAGTACTCTCGAACAATTATCATTTGTGACCTATAGCCCTTACATATCTTTATCATGTTCCAGACGACCAGAGTGTGTGTCTTCTCTTCCGGCAATTTTTCCCCAAAGAGACTCAATGCTTGGCTGTAACTCAAAGCTCTCATAATATATAGACGATTCTTGAATTGGGTGCCTTTCATGGCAGTTACCACATCTTTATCGCGAATGGTTAGCAGGAGCCGCATGCGAATATTCCGAGAGATCTTCTTTGGCAAAAGTTTTTTGAGGATTTGTGCACTGGGGACATTTTCAATGTATATAAATACATCGCGGCAAACTTGTAAACGGTCTGACAGCTCTTTCTGCCAGTCTTTATGGCTTTCTACCTCTTTTGACTGCTCTTTCTGCCCGTCTTTATCTTTTCCTTTCAACTGTTTTAAAATCTGTGTTTTCAACCCAGGTACAATGTCTATATTTGATACTGATCCGTCCATCGCACTATCCACGCCACGTATTTCTAGTTTAACTTTCTTCCATCCGTCCTTTACAATTAAATAGACTTCATCCGCAACTCTAGTCTTGCCCGTCTGCCGACCACCGCATAAAAATGCTGCCACCGCTTGCTTGTCACTTTCGAGATCCAGCATTTCTTTAATCTTCTCAACTGAAAAAGATAACAGAAACAAATAATGATAATAAAATAAAATCGGTGAACATCTACTAGACTACGGAAATAACCATCCTCCACAGTAACACTTCAACATATTGAAAAGTTTGGATATGAACCTGCATCTTTGTCGTCATCATCGCCTTCAGACGGAGTACCACCGGGAGAACTTTTCGCACCTATTCATTGAACACAACACCGGAACGGAGGCATGGTGGTCATCATAGGTGGCATATATATATATATATATATATATATATATATATATATATATATATATATATATATAATTTTAAATTGATTAAGTTATATGATATTTACAAATTTATCATGTTTTGCAAATATTTTTAAAAATTTAAATTATTAAAAATTTAACTATCATGATTATTGTTTTGTTTTTTAAAAGTGTGAATAATATTTATGTTCTCAAAATTTTAATGGTGAGATTTAGTCATATGATTTGAGTGATCTACCAACTCTTGCTCAAAGTCAATATCTATTTATACAACTGAAAAGAAATAAATAATATTACCCTGACAATACACACAATGACATCTTCAACTATTTTTATATCAAAAAATATATTTATATTTTTAAATTATATTTATTTTATTTATTTATTTTTTAAAGATGTAAAAGCTCTCAAAATTGAAATGAAATATTGACCGACAGAAAAACCACATTAACTACCATAAATTAATAGGATCATAAACAAAACCTCCACCATAAAATGATGACAAAATTTTATCCCATTTCATCGTGTCCCGCAAGCTGATTACGTGTCAAAATGATCACCTTCGAAAGTGAAAAAAAAACTTTCAAAGCCATCTTTCCAATTGTAATTTGAAAAGCAATAAACTCGGAAAGAAAGAAGAAAAAAAAGACTCGGTCGGGGCAAGAGTGGAAGCCGAAAGAAGCTAGAAATGGAAAACATTCCATTTTATCAAGGAGCAATTAAGGCAATGGTTCTATGGAGTAATTAAGGTAGTGGTTTTATGATAAGACCGGTGAATTGATTTTAAGTAGGGACAGTGTAGAAATTGTAGGAGTTTATTTTCATTTAAGATTTTATGTATTTTTTTAATTTTTGTTACGAATAGTTGTTAAAAATCAAGTTTTTATATATGGTTTTATGGATTATTTTTCTTATACGTTATGTTCAGAATTTGAAAATGAAAAATTGGAAGGAAATTTTTAAAGGTAATTATATGCAGGGATGTTATGTGGTAGAAAAAAGGACAAAATTTTTGGAGCAGATGGAATAAATTTTGTGTCCCTCCCTCCTCTCAAATAAAAAGTTGTCGCAAAACAGTCACTGCTGAAATTGTTTCAAATTTTTTTTTAAACAGTCAAAAATAAAAAATAAAAAATAAAAAATCATAAACCTCAATTTCCATTTTTTATAGAAACAATAACCATCAACGTAAAACCCTTCTCTAATAAAATTACAACTATCTACTCTCCTCGAAAAATAAAACAACTAACCCAACTCTTAAAAAAAATATTTATTCTCATAAAATAATTGAGATTTGCCACACTAGAAGTCATATCCTAGTATAATTGAAATTTGAAAACTAATCGGAAACTTCAAATCTAGAATACTATCTTACTAAGCTCAAGCCATACACATGCACTCACACACATGAACTCTATCATTTAGAGATATTTGCAAACCCATTTTCGGAGGAAAAAAGTTCACAAGATTATTAGTATTCACTTCATTTCCATCGAAAGAGAGCTATGTATTAAAAAATGTCCTTTGGAACTTCTACCAATATCACGATTTAAATATTTTCTACAAAAGAAAAACCTACAAGCTTTGTACAAACTTGAAAACCCATATTGCGCGGGGTCGTTACTTGACCAAAACAAAGACAACAAAGACAAATTATTACATTTTTTCCATTTAGAAGAATGACCAACCAAGACATAACAGCAATTATATTATAAAAGACGACCTCCCTATCTTCTTCAAACTTAGCAAGGATGTCCTCCCAATTTTCTTTACCCAGAAAGATTAAAAACATCATCATCAAAAGGAATAAATACCAATATCTTAGAATTTGGAATTGAGCTTTGTTTTTAGCCTTTAGCCCATCTATGAACAAATGTTGGTGATGAATAGTTTTTTCAACCGAGTAATTAACACAAGGGGTTCACATAAATGAGTGAGTAAGCCACGTCGAAAACATTTAAATTGCAACATATATGTATATTTTCTTTTTAAGTTTTGGGTATGAAATTGTGAATAAGATGGAGTGTACACAGTGAATAGGCTCAAAGAACAGAAGAGAATGCCAATGAGTGATGAATGTCAGCAAGTTCACATGTGATCTATTTTGTTAGATCGTTGACATAGTGCAAGAACGGTGGATGTAAAAAATAATGGCATTTGCATGTGGTTTGCAATACATAGCCACTATATCATTTTGATAAAATATAATAAATAGACAAAAAATTGGGTTCAAAGAGGCCTAAGAACCCTAATCTAATACTAAATCTAGATTTCACCTCATATTGAAGAAGAGCCAAAGCTCAAATGTACAAAAAATATTAGTCAATCACAATTCAATTATATTATTTAATGAAAGATTAAAAATATATAGGAGTTATCATTTAATTACTCTTCTCAATATAGGTTAGTTGTTCTAACAACTAACAATCTTAGAATTTCTCCTAGATAGGCTAAATGTCTTCACGCTATCCTCTTTATTTTTTAATACATTACACATACAAATATGTAGTGATATGACTAAACTACACATCTAAAATCTACCCATACAATATTATTTCTCACCACTAAATTTTTTTAGCACTAATACAATTATTTCCGAACAAAAACTTCCTCTTTTTACTCTGGTTTCAATTTCACACAATATAATTAGCTTTGTAGATGCAGAATTGGATTATGATTTTTCACCTTGTAGACAATCTTGAGCTTATCCCAGGCATCCTTTATTGTTATGGAATTTCATATTTGAGGTTATACCTCATCAAAGAATCCAAGTTCATGTTTATCAACTTTTCTTTTTGGTTAGCTTTGTCAAATTTTTCTTTATTGATCAACCCTACTTGGATGTAGGGTTAATGAAACATCCACAACTGGCCATCTCTCTTGAAGTTCTAAATGTTCTTTTAACTTAGTCTTTCATACTACATAGTTATCACCTTGAATAAATTGAGTGTCTGGTAGAACAAATCTTGGTCTAGATCTGACCATTGTATGTAATCTAATAAAAGGAGATGGATTGGTTCCTTATCACTACATGAAAGATTCTTTTTCTATATACCATTAATCTGATATACTAAACTTATTGATATACATGTCCTTCCTATATACTTGCTGGTACATGGAATAGATGTATCATTTCTTTATACCCAATGATACATGAAAGAGATGTTAATGTACATTATAGAAGAGTGGTATGTGGTACAAAGATAATAAATGAAAATGATTCCTCCAAACAATGACAATTAATTAGAGGAAATCCTTGTATGTGGGCATAGTTTCCTTATATACTCAAATATTCAAAACATCATAATTTATGCCTAATAATTTTGGTGAATGGGAAATGAAGGGAAGGTTCAATGAAATTTATTTGCCTTAGCTATTTATGATGATTTATAAGGATAATACCACATAAATCATTATTCAAGCATGATGACATAAACTATAAATGTGAATAAAATGCATTGCAGATATCTAACATTGTGAATGATATTTGAAAATATTTTTTTATGTTTTTATATTGTTCCAATGTGATTTGCTTTAGGAAAAAAAAACAATGCTTGTAAATTGATAATTTTATATTATACAAAAAATTAAAATTCCTATTAAGAGGAAAACAAATTACCCATTAAAATATTATATTCAACATGATTTTATTACCTAGAATAAAATATTTGATTTTTTTCTAAAATTTGCATATGAGAAAATCATCAAAAGTTAGTTTCACATCGTCAACTACAGAACATAATAAACTACACAGAATCCTTATTATGACCACTTTTTAGAAATCTCACAAAGTCCTCTTTTGAGATAGGAAAGCACTATTGGAATCAAAAACCTGTGTGAGTCGAAAACCCATCTTAAAAATAGTTGATATCTTTTGAAAATAAATTTATGTAATTTTACAAAAAAATCCTACTTTGTTCTCTCTTGAAATATCTCCAAAGAAATCCAAAATCAATAGAGTGAGAGTGCATGAGATTCTATTTATTATCTATTACCACAATAAAAAAATCATATTAATGAATAATTTTGGAGATGGAGGGTGACATGGGGCTTTGCCTGCTTTTATTTCTCTCTTGAAAACTTTTATTCCTTCAAATGTTGCCGATCAATTTGGATCTACTGCTCTGATACCAAAATGAAAGGTGCAAGAAGCTCATTAACATTGATAAAACATTAAGGTTACATTTTTAGGATTCAAAAGATATATACCCCATCACTCCTAACACATAATGGTGGAGGAAATTATTAAATGTCTACAACAACCTACAACTACCCTTATTTACTAAGGTGCCAATTATTTAATATTGGGTGCATGTATAAATTCCTAGGATATGAGATCATAAGCTATTATTATAATAGTTTACAAGTATATTTAAGATCTCAGATAAATCCTTGAAGAAGAAATGGAATTATGAAAAAAAAAGAATGTCACTAATTGTAAAATGAGAAAGATGGAAAATTCCAAGCCACCAGATTCTACATAATCCTCAAGTGAGAATATCTCCAATGATGGAGATGGAGATGGAGATGGAGATGTGTATCTTGTAGCCTTAATATGGAATACATGGATGTCTAACTCTAGATCCTCCTATCATATCAATCCAATGAGCTAATGGTTTGTGAATATGAAGAATATAATGGTGTAAAAGTTATTTTGGGAGGAAGCTCAACTTATAGGGTCATGGGTATAAAACTATTGAAGCTGAAGTTTAAATATGGGAGGATCACAACTCTCTAAGGTGTTTTGCACATTTATGATCTTCTTTGTGATAAAAATAAATGATGTTGGTGTGCATGTATCATTCAATAAAGATCCATGGAAAATGGCACATAGGGCCATGATGCTTGTATCAAGTAATCTTGATGCTTTGTACTTTTTTAAAGCATCCACAAATTTTCATATGTAGAATAGGATTTCAAGACAAGTTAGTTCATGCATTAACATAAAATAATGACAAGCATAAAGACACTAACGTTCTACGCCTACTCCAAGGGACATTGATCAATGCACTCAAGAAATTAGACAAGAAAACACAATACAATGCCTTCCCCAAGTGACTCTCTCTTTCAATATTAGTCCATTAATCATGTTTATATTTGGATTCAATGCTCCATGTGTTCTTTAGTGTGGTAGGATAAGCTCCTCCAACATCTCTTCTTGCACCAATTGGTTTTGGATCTTGATTGGGTGAAAATAGAAGAAGGTTTGAATCTTTCTAGTGATATTTAGGAATAGTTTCTTTGCACCTAAAAATGCTTGATGGTTATTTTCATGGTCCTTGAATTTATAGTTTTCCTATTAACTCTAACTTATGTTTAGTTAGGCTAGGGTTAAGGTTGGGAATGCAAATGCAATTAATAATAGCTTTAATTATGCACTTATGGAGGCATGGCTCAATAATTATGATTTTTATGGCATTTATGTTGATAATTTTCATTTTTGATATTGGGGCTAATGATGTCATCATGATATCATATTTGCAAATATTTGTTGAATTATTATTTTTTAATATTAGATACTGATTAAGTTTCCCTGGTTGTTTCTCTTAAGCACCCTATCCATTCTTCTTTGCATAATGATTTTTCTTAGGCTTTTTGTAATTCTTGGAAATTAGTTGCTTGTTTAATCATAATGGTCAGAAATGTCAATATACATGGTTGTGTTTTGATTGTAGTTGAATTAGAGGAAGATGATAATTGAATATAGGGTACCACCCTGATTAAGGAGGTATATACGTGAATCGGTACATACACGTGATGTGTGCATATAAATCAAAGGATTTTAGTGGTCTACCATGTCATATTAGTAAGTCACAATTTAATTCGAGATAAATTAGTAGAAGATAATGATTGCATACATGGTAATTCCCTAGTCATGGACATGTTAACATAGTAAAATACCTGCACATAATATGTGTTGATTAAATTGGGATGTTCAGGTGATTTTGGTCTATTTTGTTCATTGTTGTGGGAAGTTATTTCGATTTGCAATTTCAACATTATAGTGATAGGAATTGGATGTCTACTTTTTGCCCCTATTTAATAAGGTATGGAAAGACATTTGGTCAAAGTAACACATTTTGAAATAATAAAGAAGGTCTCTTAAAATATCGTAATTAGAAGAAATAAATTTCATTCCTACTTTCTATTAGATTCTTCATGAGTTATAGAAAGATAAAGCTAAAAATATGCCCTAAACAATGTTTGTGTGTCTCATGAGTCCCCATCGAATGGAGGACAATAAAAGTTAATTTTGATGGTTATCCCTCAACCAGAAGAAAGGAAGAACATAATTCAATAAAAGAGGCTGAAAATAGATTAATTAGAAGAGAACGACTCAAAAATATATAAATAAGGATAAAATGAGTCTCCTATGAAGAATTGGGGTAACAATAAGTCCATGGGGAATTAATAAAATTACTATAAATTCACTAGTCAATTGGAATCTACCTACAAAGGCCCATGAACACCAAATCTAGCATGAAATTAAGGCCATATGTAGTTCTCCTAAGAATATAGGATAGAAGAAAGGTGAATAATAGTAGATAATTAAGGATTAATAGAGGAAAAATTGGAAAGGGCTCATAAAATGGTGAGAACATTAAACTTAAGAATGACTCACAAATAGATAGAGCATAAATATCCAAAATAACTTGCAAAAGGATAGGATCATAATGTACATAATTGATCTCAAAATGATGAGATCATAAAGGTAGATAATGTTACAATGAGATGGAAATATGAGTGGCAAAGTAGACCTAAGATGCCCCATGCATCCAAGAACTACCTACATAATTCATGTGGACCTCAAGCTGATGTAATTCTACTAGAAATGGTAATATAATGAAAGAATGATAATGATGAATAGAATGCAAATGGATCCCATGCAAAAAGTGAAACAACCTTATAACTCTTATGGAGATTTTAAGCCTAACTTCCCTAATGTATGAATGTTTTTTTGGTATTTTTCATATAATTTTCCAATGTTTTTATGTTTTTTTAATAAGGAAATCAAGGTAATATGTTCAAATATACAACAAACCATATAGTAAAGGATAGTTATCCTTACGTAAAGGCACAAACAATAATTAAACTCACTAGAATGGTGTGGTTCTAAAAACCAATGGTAGAAATTGAAGCAAAGGGAAAACCCACACAACAACAAATAGGAATGTAATGACATACAATGGGAAAATAATAAAGGAAGATTAAATAGAATAAATCTCAAGGAACTATCAAATAGGTAAACCATATATTGACATGCCCTAAGATATCAGCGTAAAAAAAGAATTTGTTGATGTTGATGTCGATGATGATAATGATGATGATGATACTAATCAATCTAAACTGTCTTTGAAATATTCACTAAGTTATGTCTACATACTTATTGTTCTTAATCAAGATCATGATTGGTAACAAGATTAGAACGATTGAGGAGAATAGGTAATATAAAGTAAGAATGTTTCAGGGAATGATGAAGTTGGAAAAAAATAATTCCTATTCTAATAAAATTAGAATGGTCGAAGGGAAATAAAATGGTCCAGGTATGTGAGTATGAATAGTCCAGCTAACATAATAAGAATATTTTAGGAAACAGAAAATGAATGGTCTAGGTAACCATATGCACCATCCAAGTGGTATAGTGGAAGGAATAAGAATGGTCAAGGTAAAAATTTAAATGGGTGTCCCAATCACAAGATCTTATAGAAAATGGATCAAAATAAAAGTCAATCATGTAAATTCTTAAGGTGAACAATGTTCACGGTTCTTCAATCTCTTATCCATATGGATTACCTATCTTGTATGCCCCAAAGCCATAATTTATAGTGACCACAAATAGACCTAAATAATTGGATTCAAACTTTATGATCATCATTGGAGATTTTTTTATTTTCTTTTAGGAACAAATCACCAACTTTAAACTCCCTAGGGAGAATATGTTTGTCATAGATATGGCATAGCTAGTTCTAATAAACCTATAAATGATCTAAGGAGAACCAACACTTTTCATCTAGAAGATGTAAATCTTACAATCTGGGAACTTTATAGTCTTCATGATCAATAGTGTCCTCCAACAAGATGCACAACAAGGGTAGCTCGATCTCAAAAGGAATAATAGCTTCTGTACCAAAGACTAAGGAGTATGATGGATCACTTGTATGGGTTTGATGACTCTTAACATAAGTTCAAAGGGTAGGGAAGAAATTCAAGTGCAAATCATAACCAACATCATTGACAATATTTTTAAGGATAGCCAAAATGGTCTTGTTAAATGCCTCAACTTGACTATTTCCTTGAAGGTTATATGGTGTGGAATGTTTATGGTTGATTTTGAACTAGGTACAAAGTGATTTGAGATTATTTTTTTCAAAAAACCCACCATTATCATAGATGATTTTGGAAAGGATATTATACCTGCATATAATATGAAATTAAATAAACTGAAATATCCACTTGATAGTTACATAAGTGATGGGTATGTCCTCTATCCACTTAGTAAAATATCCATGGTAGTAAGGATGTGTTTGTAGCCATCATAATAACTAGGGTTTAATTTTATGATAAGATTGAGTCCCCAAGTTGAAAATGGCCATGGGGTAGTAATTGGATAGAGTGGTAGTGAAAGTACACATATCAAGTTGACATGATTTTGACAAAAAACACCATTCTTGATGTAGTTGTATGCATATGCCTCGATCATTAGCCAATAATATACTATTGAAAGGAAATTCTTAGCCAAGACTATGTCATTGGTGTGCGCCACATAAATTATTTCATGCACCTCTTTAAGTGCCCATGTAGACTTTCCTGAATAAACAATAAATCAATGTTCCATCATAGCTTCTATGATAAAACATGTTTCCTAATATAGTATAATGGGATGCTTGATGGAGGAATATTTTTGTTTGGTTCTTTAAGAGTTTTGCGGAAGGGCTTAATCATATAGATAAGTATATAGGTCTTAGTACCAAGGGGAATTAGGACCAATAATATAACATACTCTATAAATTGGGTGGTACAGGATTTAGTTGTAAATAGTTATTTATGAGGAAATGATACTTTCTAATATTGTTTTAAAATTATATCATGGATCTAATAGTGAACAAAACATTTGTTGCATAGTTATTAGCTCATGGTAGATGCTCAAACTGAAGAAAATAGAAGTGTTGATTAAGATTATCCACTATATCCTTGTAAGGTAAAATATTTTAATCTCTAGTATGGTACTTATCTATTGCCTAGTTGATAATCTCCATATACCATCAATTTCTTGACATCCCACTATATTTCAAGATGAAGTCTACTAACCATGGTTTCATATTTAGCCATGTTATTAGTACAATAGAAGCTAATATGAAATGCCTTGGAAATAAGATGCCCTTATAGTGTGAGTAATAAAATATCAGATCTAGAACTGATAGAGGTTAATGAACTATTAAAATATAATGTTCACTAGTTGGAATCAATGGCTACTTCATCCAGGGTAATATTTGACTTACCAAGGAAATCAAATGAAATAAGTTTGGTGTCAACCAAAGAACCTTCAACAAGCTAATTTTCCAGGACCTACACCTTATAGACCTTATGATTAGTTTAATCCACATCAGATTCAATTATAAACATAATCCATTTGGCAATTCAACCTATAAGAGTGGTCTTGGATAATACGTACTTAAGTGGATCAACATTTGCTATAACAATGGTTTTATTATTCACCATGTAATGTCTTAATGTTTGGGAAGTGAACACCATTTAAATACAAAATTTTTCCATAGGTGAATAGTTGTGTTCATAAGTTACCAATGTCTGGTCGAGATAGTATATTGCTTGCTCTTTTTCTATTCATCATGCTATGCCAAAATTACCCCTAGTACATATTCTATTGTTGATATGTATAAGAGTAGTGGTTTGCCTAGAGTAGGCAGACTCATTACTAGTTTATTAGTAAAATAATTATTCAATATTGTAAATTTTTTCTCACAATATGTATCCAACTGAAACGTGACACCTTTATTCAAAAGGTGTGTAAAAGGATGAAATTTGTGATATAGCTATGATATGAAATGAGGAATATACAAAATTTTGCCCTGCAAGCAGTGGAGTTATTTCAAATTATATGGAGGAATCATTTCAATAATAGAATTGACTTTAGTAGGGTAAATATCAATACCTCTTTGTGACATAATAAACCCTAAAAATTTAGTTGAAGTGGTTCCATATATGTAGTTCTTATGATTGATAGGAACCTCGTATTCATGAAACCTCTCAAAGATTTTTCATAAAATGTCTAGGTGGCTTGCACACATTCTTGATTTAGCTAATATATCATCAACATAGTCCTAAAAAATGCCAATCATAATGTCATGAAATATGACAAGCATGGCATGTTGATAGGCTGCACCTGCATTCTTCAAGCCAAAATGCATGACATGGTATTAAAACATTCCCCATGGAGTGGTGAACACAATCTTGTGCTATTCCTTTGGTGTAATCTTCATCTAGTTATACCTTTAAAATTAATCCATGAGGGATAACATTTTGCATCCTAATTTTAAATTGGCTATCATATTGATGTTAGGTAGAGAGATACAATCTTTAGGACATGCCTTTTAATGTCTTTGTAATCTGTACATAGGTGAATGCCTTGTGGTTTTTTGTTGAATTGGATGATATTAGAGATCCACTTGAAATAGTCAAGTGATCAAATGAACCATACCCTCAATAATATTTCTAATTGCTTTTTGAGAAGGCTATCTATATGCAGATGCATTTTCTATAATTTTTGTTTGATCAATTTGGTGATTGGGTGGATGATAAGACGGTGTACCACCAATGGAGGTTTAATACTAGGAATTTATAAGTATGACCATGAAATATATAAATAAAATATTTTAGAATGGTAACAATGACATCATTTTCCTCATCAATGAGGGATGCACCTAGGTAAACAATCTTGGGATCATCATATGTACCAATTTTGACTTTTGTAGTATCTTCAACTAATAATGTTGAGCCATCTTCAAGAATAGTATGCAAAGAAGAGAATGGATTATTTGTAGCTACATGTTGATCACAACCTTCAACCATATATGAGGAGTCTGAATCAACTAAGTTAGGCAATGGCTAGTTTGAAAATATTTTAGAAAAATCTTGATAAAGGTAATTAAAAACTTGTTCTTCAGAATTGATGCCTAAACCAATGGTAATTCTTGGACAAGGTGGGCATTATTCTTCTTGAAAATATAAGTGAACTTACACATCTAAGATCACTTGAAATAAGATTTCACTCAAGGAATTATCTTTATATTTAATCTTTTCCTAACCCAAGGGTGCCTCAAAGAGGTTTTCACCTAAGGATCTTGATGCTTTACTTTTATTGTGACTAAGGAAGTTTGCATGTTATCCAAAATAGGTAAAAGGGTCCAAATTAAAGTCAAAACCTTGTTTATGATCACCCACTATAAATTCATCTCTAAGGCCAATAAACTTGACAATAGATTCCTCATTTTGAAATTCATCCAATAGTATGATAGAATTTTGTTGGTCCCAATCGACTAGGTTAGGATGATGAGGAATAAGTGGGTAAAGGGCTGTAATGGGACACTACATCATTATTTATTAGCTACTCATAGGCACTATAATGGGACACTACATATTTTTTATAATTTTCATTGTCAATTTATGAAGTGGTGTCACCTTCAAAATCTATGGGGTCACTCCTAGGTAGTACAAATCCAAGACATTGATTCTTCATATGTTTAGTAGCCAAAATAGGTTCAATAATACGTTGTGAGTTTAGTCCCAATACTTTTCTAGTGTAGTCTAGGCTATCCATGATCTGATTTGTAAATGGTATACGTAGCACTCTAAAAGTAGTTAGTAAAACCATCACCATACAACCAACCTCCCTCAGCATTGGTGGCCCTATCTTGATCAGGAGATGTATTAGTTACAAATAGAACTGGCTCCTTTAGAATGGATTTGGATTTATTTTTTTAAATGATGTTGGGAATGCAAGGATTTATAGAGGGTCTAGGTCGGGCATAGGACTTAGGAGATTTAGGCAATTTACCAATGTGGAATGCATCATGAAAGTTATATGTGGCAATGTCACCATCTTGAATAGTGAAATGGATGGACATGGTAACATGAAATGGATTTGTAGAAGTGGAATCAAGGTCATTGGTGTCAGTATAATTGACTTGGGATTTTCAGAAACTACCTTATTACTTTTATTTCTTACCAATTCAATCCTCCGATAATAGGTATAGTTTCCATACTTACCTTCTAAATGTTTATAACATCGGTATTTGGGATTTTCAGAAACTACCTTATTACTTTTATTTCTTACCAATTCAATCCTACGATAATAGGTATAGTTTCCATACTTACCTTCTAAATGTTTATAACATCGGTATGGTTATAATTCGCCATAGATAGTAACCTCTAGAACAAAATGGGTGAACTTGATGCATTGATGTAGGGTGGAAGGGACTGCCAATACTTCATGGATCCATGAATGACCAAGAAGCGTATTGTAAGGTATCTATATATCAAGGACATAACACAAGGTATCATGGGTGACCAACCCAACAATGATAAATAGACAAATGGTCCCTACGAATTCTCTCTCCACATTAACATAGGCCTTAATGGTGATGGTATATGGTCACATATATGCTGCTGTATACCCCAATGTTTGGACGAGTTTAAATGACACTATAGTCAATCCATAAACATTGTCGATA
Organism: Torreya grandis; assembly: GCA_037957365.1. Lineage (NCBI taxonomy): Eukaryota > Viridiplantae > Streptophyta > Pinopsida > Cupressales > Taxaceae > Torreya > Torreya grandis. Next base: position 75,903 of record JARHVA010004601.1, read on the forward strand.
AGAACCCATTTTATTTTATGATGGGAAATAATGGCTTCAATGTTTAAAGTATTATTGGTCGTTCGCGATAGCGTTCAATATTCTACACATCCAATAATATGCAGTCAGTCACTCGGTATGGGAGCAGGAGATACAATACATACTAGCATCTTAGTGGAATTTGCACAGACATTAATACTAAGAATACCCTAATTTGTGTTCCCATATGCATGGTATTCAGTCGTTTTGACTGTCCATGGGCTAGTTTTCTTTATTGTTAATCACATCTTCTGTTGTCTAGAAAATTTTCTAGAAAAGATAATGCATTTGCAAAAGTAGATACAGAAACAGCAAGAAGTTCCATATACGAAGTAAGAAAATTCTGTCTAGCATTAGTTCGTTTGCGTCTATATAGTTTATATTAATACATTATCACATTGTGTCTTGGAGTCTCCAGACAAATGACCATCATGGACGCAGCCATAGATATTGGGCCTTTTTAGAAATTCATTTGGTCCTCATCTTCTTTAGTGCTTATTTTTGCTTAGTGTGCTGAAGGTAGTATTGTTATATTCGTGATTCTTGTGGGACTTCATGGCATGTTGTAGTGTCAGACAATTATATGTCTTGGGCTTCTTACTAGAGAGGACCATTTCCAGTTTGTTAGTATTAAGTGTTTCATTACTGGTACGCTACAGGTTGAAGATAATGAGTTAGCAGAAAAGGCTACAATGAGTGCGAGGAACAACTAGGAAGTAGGAAATATGGTAGCAGAGGCTATGAGTAAAGTTGGTAGGAAGCGTGGATTAACGTTACCTTGAAGAGTAAAAAAATGCAGAACATAGGTTGTATGTTGTAGAGGGAATGCAATTTGATCGTGGATATATGTCTCCGCACTTTGTAACTGACAGTGAGAAGATGTCTGTGGAGTATGAAAATGGCAAGTAGCTAATATAGATGTAATTGTTATTTTTGTGTTGGGTAATTTCTTAAATATATCTCACTTACCAATGCATTTAAAAAGGGCGACCTGTTTCCACTGTTCTTGTTGGGTTGGGTTGATCTGCATTGGATTTTATGCATTCTGAGCCTTAATAGTGTTATTTATTATTTTTCACGAATTTTGGATTTGAATAGTGATCTACTATGTTTTTTTTAAAGTAAGATAAACATTTATAGGTTTAAAGAGGATATTATTAGATTTATGTGATCTGGGTATTTGTCAAATTCAATCTGAAAATGAACGTACTGTTTTACTGTCAGCAGCTTTTGTTGGTTGATAAAAAAATCACAAATGCAAGAGACATGTGGAATGCTACTATGGTCTATAGCATATTAATTAAAAAATATACAATAAAGAATGTAGCTTTGGTTGGGCTATTATCTGTAAAAGGTATTTTTCTAGTACTGATTATATGCTCCGATGACAATTGACATACAGTTTCTCAGTTAAACAAATTTAAAAATATAGTAAATGCGAGTGGAATGTAAATTTATTATTTAATAGTTAATGTTTTTAGTCAGTACACCTCATTGATTAATCAAATAAAAATTGGTGGTATTTGCTAATCAAAAAGATGCATTTGATAATCTAATCACTCTTCTGTGATTCTTTTTCCTATGAAAGTGAAGTGCTTGCATTAGCTTGAACTATGCACAATTAGGAATGATCTGGGCAGTCTGGTATCTCAGCTTTCATTAGACTAAAGCAAATTCTGCTTTACACGTTTTTTAATTTTTTAGTTTCGTAGATATTGTAGTAATGTATCAATGTATTGTTTAATTCTGTTATATTTTATTATTAGGGCTGGTTCTAGACACTGGCCGTTATTAAAGAGTATTAAAATGATCGCAACATGGTACGAATGGATCTAGGTGTCTGTTTATCTGTTTAGTTTTAGCTTCTTGCAGGCCTGCAAGTGTCAATGTTACTTGTAAATTTATCAAATGTTCCGGGGAGTGGAATGTTCTGTTATTTAAGCTAAGATTTATTGTTATTTCCCTCTTGATATTGATAAAGCTATTTTCATATTGACTTGCCGGGATTTACAGATGTGACCATTAAGAAGACAAACTGTGCAATTATCTTTAGCATGTATGATGAACCTGTAAGTGCTGGTGAATGTAATATGATTGAGGAGAGGCTTGGTGACTATCTTATCGCCCAGAACATCTAACTTCCATTTACTCTTTAGCTTTGGTGCTCGATAGATATTTTATTGTTCTATGTATGAGGACTCTTTCAATTGAATAATCTTGTTTCTACAGGTAATGGGAATTGTGCCCAAGCCAAGTCAGTGAGGACTGGTGAAGTACGTATATATTTACTGTGGATATATTTAGAGTAAATAAAAGGAAAGAACAAGCCTACTAAAAAAAAAGTACTACATTTGTTACATTCAAAAATATCAAAAGTAATTTACAATTGAATGCTCATTTTTATTTTTAATACTCATAATCATCGAAATTTCCTTCATGTCCCATCTATCACTGACTGAACTAGCGACAATTAACAGCCTTTTTCCCCCAACCGAAAAAAAAAACAAAAAAACGAATAAAAACTCAATTACCGACCAAATTGACTGCGGTTTTCACCATGTAATTTTTCCAAAAGAGCTATCAGATAAAAGAGTAGTCGGTCAAATTGATAGAAGTGCCATTAGTTTGTTTTGTTTTTTTTAAAATTTATTTGTTTATTTATTTATTTATTTTCAAAGTTATTAAATCTGCTTTACAAAAAAAAATTACCGTCCTATTGTCATTCCAATTAATTTCATCTATATTTGAATTTTATTTGAATTTCATATTTTCAACACATTTTGTTTTATTTAATTTTGGGATTATTTTCTTTAAATTGATCAAAAAAATTTATTGATCTCGTTAATTGATTTAAATTTTTTATTTTTATACATAAAAGATACTATGTCTATCTCACGCTTTAATAGAGTATACTAGATTTTCTAGTAAGAAAGTGATATATTTATTAAATTCTAAGATGTTGGTGGTGTGTTTAGGTTAATTATGTTGTTTTTAAGGTTGTATGTATGTCCACAGAATTTAGAGAATTTATGCCTTGATCTTATTTAAATTATTAGATATGTTTATAAAGGATAAACTGTTATTTTCTCTTTGCTCATAATATTGTTGAGAGAGGGTTTAGAATTGTTTTAATAAATATATATTATTTTTTACGAGTGATAAGAATAGGTCACTAAGGTGTACTAATATTTAATGTATTATAGGTAGGGTTGATCCTCAAATTTAGGTCTCGCCATTGAGCATGAGACTTAAAATGACCTCGTATGACTCTGAATGATGGAATCTTTGTCATGTGAAAAGATCACAAAGGAGTCCCATGACAACCTAAATCTAAATCTTAATTTATAATGCCAAAGAAGTAAGGCAAAAGAAATTCTATAGATATGTAATCGCTTTTAAACTAAGCGAGGGGGTTCACTAGTTTCATAGAGATTTAAACAATCTAGTTTCAATGTTTACATATCTACAAACTTGATTTGTTTACACTTTCACAAATTTGCAAAATAAAAATACTTTTTCTATATAACTCTAAATATTCTTAATAGCTTGTACTAAAGCTGCATCATAGCACTTGTTTACTTTTTTGATCATAATGTTTAAATATTCACCAAGTATAAGTTTTATATATAGTTAACTATGGCTCATTTTTGTATCACATGCCTGAATTGAAGCCCAAACATATGGGACAATTAAGATAAATTGATTAAAATAAAGATAAAGCAAATATATAATCCCAATCCAATAGTATGCTAACATGTGCCATCTCGTAGCAGTAAACAAATCCATGGTGAGAACACCCCATGATGTTTCCATATGGGTGGCATAGATACTATGTGGACACATCATCCATGTCATCTTATGAACCCAAAGCCCCATGATCATGCCATGTGGAGAGTGGTAATGTTTCTTGAATATTGGGTTAAATTTGATAGCCATCAAACCATCACTAAGCACATTTATGGCGAGGACACCTTGTGATGTTGTTAATGCCACTCTTTTCTACTTTTGCTCATTAAATACCCTAACAAATGTAGAGGCTTAGGGTTAGACATAAAATTATTCAAAACAAGACATAGACAAGGAACCTACTCTTGTCCACTCAGGCACATGTATCTCAGGACCAAGTGAGGATCCACATAGAAGATCATTGCCCAAGGTACATAAGGACACTATCCTACCCCTGAGGACACTAGCACGATGCACTATGATCTAGAAGAATGTGGTTCTATCCAGGAGAGTTTATTACTTCTGATTCCAACCTTTGACACTTTGCACAATTTTTGTACCATGTTTCAGCCCATCATCCATCCATTTCAACCAATTTCTAGCAAAGTGCAATCCATTATAGTTCATTGTTATTTATAGAATTATCAAATAGGTAAATTATTATACAAATCAATGGTTATATATATATTGCCATATTTATTCTTTAATTTATTATTCCAACACTTTAGTAAACTAGGATTATACATGACATAATCCCCTAAAAAGCTAAATCAAGTTGCATACAATGGCTCTTAAAATCAAACACAAACTTAAATTAGTTGAAAGTCATGTTATCAAAGGTGCTAAAATTCAAGCCTATTTGTATTAGCTCAAAATGAGAGATCATGCCTCCAAATACTTTTCAAAATTTTATATGCCAAGAAGATTAAAGAGTGGATCAAAGATATCAAATTTTCATATGGATGCCTTAATAGTCTTCCTAAAATCTCCTCAACCTTTCTAGACAACTATAACTTGGTGTTTTAGCTGCAATAAAGTTTAGAAGAATGGGCTCAAACATTACAGGAATGCTTGGATGTGGTTCCTTAAAATCTATGTTTTCTAGGTCAAACTCTTTGTGATACTTTGTTCACTCTCTATGAGATTTTTATAGTAGCGGAGAACATGGCCAATGATAAAGATCAAGGAATGGCTAGTTTCCATTATTTTTCTACAAAGTTACATGGAAATGTTTTGGGTCAGCTTGATTTTGGTTTATTTTGAAATTATACACACTACATCTTTAGGGAAAATTATCAACAAAGGAAATATTAAAATTCATCCCTGAATATAAAGATCTAAAGTTTATTATTAGTTGGAGGCCTATCACCCTATGAAATGTCTCGTACAAAATCATAGCCAAATATTTGGTGCTTTCCTTGTAGCAAATCCTTCTTATAATTATTAGACCAAAAAAATAGGGTTATATCAAAAGTCATTGCATCCTAGATAATATAGCTCCAGTCTAGGAAGATATTGAAAGGGCACATGCTTGACAACCATATTTATTATCCTTTAAAAAAATATGTAACTACATTGAATGGCCTTTTATCCTAATGATTCTAAAGGTTTTAATGCTTGAAGATTAATTTATCTTGGTTATACATACTTTCTTCTTCGATGCCTTAACTTTTTCCACCATTAATAGCTACAAGTCTAAGATTTTTTCCTCTTCCACTCCATCAGATCAGGGTTTATTCTTGATCATATACTCCATGTTGTATCTATTGAAGCTTTTGGATACCTTATGTCCCATAGAAATGAATAAAGGCTCATCAGAAGAATTATGATTCCCGTTAGGAAGAGTTATCCCATTAATGGTCACTTTGAATATGAATATTCATATACACTTTTATAATTTGAGGCTTCTTTCAAAGAAACATTTGATTTCTTAACATTTTTTAGAAATATTTAGGGTCTAGTTGGTAGTGGACTAAACCTCAATTATTTTTGAAGAATTTCTATGTTTGACTGGCATAATGATATTTTATTGAAGTGTATCAATAGAAGGGAATGATTCAATTTCTTAAGCATTTTATTTTCCTTGGATAATTCCCCCTCTAAATTGTGGGAATATGTGCTAGAAAGAGTTGACAAGAAAACTACCTACTAGGTAACTAAGCATTTTTTTCTATTAGGTAAGTTTAAAATTTGAAATAAAGTTATTGATACCACTAATATTTGATACACTTCTTTTTGGTCATCTACAAAGGCTTCATATGATAAACCTCCTACATTTTTAAGATAAATTATTTGGACTAATTCTCAGAAAACTAGTGGCTTTCATAGTGTGGCATGGAATGTTTGTTATCTATCGCAAAATCATAAAGGATTGGGTATAATTGACATTTATAGATGGATCATTTATCTATCCACCAAGTGGTTTGATTGTTCTGGTCCTACATCTTGAAAATTCTTGTTTCACCATTGCATTTTAAGATAATTTTTGTATGGCAAGAGTTGTTGAAAAACATTATTCTTCATTTCTAACTCATTACAACTATCCTTGTTAAAATTGAGGGGAATTTGGAGGAAAAGAGTATATCCAAATATTTTGAAACTATTATATTATTTCTAAAATAGGGTTTTGATAGGTTTAGATGTGGGATATACTTTAATAACCATAATTTATGGTGACACCCTACTATGACTAGTAGTAACTTTCAACTTGCTGAAAATCTAACTATAAAATACCTTTATCTCTTCTAGAGATTGGACTCCTTGACCCTTCTTATAGAGAAAGTAAAATTTAACAAATTCTATTATGCCTTTTATCTTAGAATTTAAGAGCTCATGTTGGATTTTGTATTCCATAAACTTGGCCTTCAACCACTAAAAATTATTATAGAAAGAATAATGATGAAATTGTCACATGACATTCAAAAAATATTGTCCACGATTTTTATATTATATTATGATTCAATTTTATTCCACTTTAGGAAATTTAAAAAGTCAATGGAGTTTGAAATTTTCTCCTTAAACATATATTTCATGTCTCAAGTTGATATGGAATTATAATATTGAAACCAAGTTTGCCCATTTTCTTTGATGTTTAGTCTACCAAGGTATGTAACTAGGGGAAAGGATAAAACACATCTTGGTGTCTCATCCTGAGTACCATGTGTGTTCTAGACCTGAAACATTCAAATGCATTTTCTATAATTTCCCTTGATCTCATGATGTTTGGTAATGAATTCATAATTTGTTTCAACCTTTCCACCTAAAGCCCATAAACTGGAGGATCTATTTTGTGGAGATCATTCTTGGTGGCCAACATACATAACATTAAATTTTTATACAGCCTTAATTTTATTTTAGATTTGGAAATTTTGGAATGTTGTCATTTGCAATAATGAGAGTATTTATCAATAATTTTCAATTAATGATAAAATATTTGTCATCATCTGTATTTGTTTATAAATCTAAGTGCATGTCTATAAGGGGGTCATAGAGTGTTAAAAATTATAGGATCTCCTCAATCATTTGGGAAGTGTTCCTTCCACCATGAGTAGGGCTTTCCAGGCATGTCACCTTAGGGGTCACCACTGATGGCTAGATGTCAGCAAAGTTAATTTTTTAATCATTTCTTCTCCCCTCCTCTTCAACATGGTGGATGGAGTCCTTAGCTACATGGAAAAGATTCTATTGGGCCATCTCATTTATCCTTTCTCATATATGTTTGTAAACAAACTAGTATTATGGTTCCTATAATACTTGAATGAATCATGTTTATGCCTCTGGCTCTACTAGAGAGTTCTTAGGACAGTTGTTTGGATCTAGATTCATTGTCAAAAGATGCCTCTTCTTGGGTTGTTTTGCTTCACAAGGACAATCCATCACCACATCTCTCTAAGGTTTCTCCACATGCTTGATGTTCAGACTTTTCAACATATTTCGATATATTATTTTAAGACTCTTGTTGTACAACCATGTTTAATCAAAAAAATTTAGAACATTTTATTGTTCTTTTTTATTTTATTTTTTGACATAAAACTTTGAATACCAAGCAAGTGTCATTTTATTATAACCATCCTTGGAGTTTATACTTTTCAATTATTTGAAATATTGATGCATTCCAAAAAACATTTTAAGGGGAAAAACTCATTGGCATAGCATTTACATCTAAAGGTGCAATTTTCACTTGTATATTCTACCAAAGAACAATCATAACATTAATAGAAAGAATACTATAATTTTAAAATAGTAATTACCTTTATTGCATGTCTATAATGTGGTCTTAGAGTTTAAAAACTTACATGATATTTTTAATCGTTTGGGGAGTGCTCCTTACATATTGAGTAGGGCTCTCATGACATGCCACCATATGGGTCACCAGCGATGGCCTAATGTCACTAGAGCTACTTGCAAAGTCATTCCTTCTCTCTTCCTCCTCAATGTCGCGGATGGAATCCTCAGCGACATGGCAAAGCTTCTATTGGGTCATTTTGTTTGTCCTCTATCATATATATTTTTAAACAAACTAGTATTATAGTCCCTCTAATCCTTGAATGGAACATGATCGTGCTTTTGGCTCTAGTAAATAATTCTTAGGATGGTTATGTGGCTCTAGATTCATTGTCAAGAGACCCCTCTTCTTGAATTTCTCTAATTCTCAAAAACAATCCATCATCACCTCCATCTAATGTTTCTCCTCATGCTTGATGTTCACACTTTTAAATATATTTTAATCTATTATATTAAGATTCTTATTACAAAACTATGTTTAATCATTTTTTTCATATATATATATATATATATATATATATATATATATATAAAACAACAGTGTTTTTATTTAATCATCTTCTAAAATTTATATATTTTAATTAATTATTATATTAATACATTTCAATTTTTTTTTAAAAAGGAAAAAACATATTGGCCTTTATTTCTTAGGGTGCAATTTTCGCTTTTACATTCTACCATCAATAGGAAAAAAATGATATAATATTAAAATAGCACTGACCTTCATTGAATATGTCCTTGAGCTTTTGAATACAACTTTTACGGGTATCAGGTTTTGCTGCCACCAGAAAAAGAAAAGTAAATTTTAATTTCTTTAAGTGTGATATTGTGAACCAATATTATATAGTTCTCTTTATAGGTATGCCCGAAAAATTAACATTCATACATAATTAGTAATTTAAACGCTAATTAAAATAATATTTCTATCCATATTTAGAGGAGCGTGTGGTAGTGGGCTTATGTGAAGATTGTTTTAATATTAAAAAAATGAGTACAAATATTTCATTATTAATTATAATTATAAATTTAAATTTAAATTTACCTTAATTTTCAAAATGATAAAAAAAAATTATATAATTTTTAGTACCAATATTTCCTTACCAAATTTTTACTATATAAACCAATTTATGAGGTTGCAGAAGAAGTTATGGATCGAGTTGTGGATGAAATTGTATACGAAGCTGTGGAAGAGGCTACATATCCGGCTATAGATAACGCTGCAGAGGATGCTACAGATAAGGTGGTTGATGTGATTAAAGGATATAAAACAAAATTGTAAAAGAGATTGAGAAAGTGATTGTTAACAAGGATGCGAAAGTGGATGTCAATGAGAAGGTAAGAGAATCAATTAAAAGTGATGTGAAAGAGACTGTAGAAGAGGATATAATTGTGATAAAGAAGTAACCAAAAATAAAAATTAGATCATAAGAAGGCACGTCAACTAATTGGAAAAATGAATCAGTAGAATGATTTCCCTAGCAAACAAATTTTCATGTTTTTAAAAAAAAAAAAAAAAAATTTAAAAACTTAGCTAATTATTATTTCATACGTAGTCTTGCTATTTTTAATATTGAAATATTCTTTCGACCCAACTTTACCCAACCCTTCCCGTGTTGACCATTTCATTCTAAAAATAAGGTTGAACCGAATGAAATTAAAAAAATCCAAGTAGCAAGCAGAGGGCGCAGGTCACTGCGGTGCCGGTTGGGTCTGCAGTAGATCTGTGGCGTTTTTCCACTTGTGGGATGGTGCCAGATAAATATCAACGACTTGTTTTTTCTTACAGAAATGTTACGCCTACCAAGATTCCATTGGCTTTACCTTCAACGTCTTCCACTCCTTACATTGTGCAGAAATTAAATGATGTTTTTATAGTAAAATTTAAAAAAGAAAGATAACTGGATTAATTTCTGAATTTTAAAATTATACAATAATTTGTAAGTCTAATGGGTTTTGGTCTCAGTTAGAAGATTTCACTCAATGGGTTAAGGCTTTTTGAGCCAAAAAGTCTCTGATCCATTTATGCTCTACAGGGTTTTTTTTGGTCTAATTTTTTGAATTTAAAATTAACAGATAGTGTTTAAGGAGCAGCCTTAGTTTTGGAGAAGTGTTGGGCTCTTTGTTACTCTCTGGGTCTTTGATTTTGATCCCTCAACAATACCAACGGTGTTTAAAATATCGGTTTGGATTCGGCTTCCAAATCTTTCTCTTCCCTTTTAGCACCTCGCAATATGTGAATTTATTGGTAACATGTTTAGAATATTTATCAAGATAGATTTTGAGTGATCTAAACAAGCGTTGTATACATATTCTTGTATTTATGCGGAAGTAGACCTTAGCAAAGGTCTTCTAGATAGAATCCTGCTGAAACATGATAATTCCCAATAGTTTCAAACTTTAGATTGTGAAAACACTACCTTTAGATGTCGTTTATGCCACCAAACAGACCATCTCCAAGGGGTTTGTCCTCATGCAAGAAAGTCAAAAAATAAAAAGGATCGGTGTTCTCATCCTAAACCCTGACAACCATATGAGTACACTAGTCCAACCAAGGTAACGAAAAAATTTGAAGATGGCACAAGGAAGAAAGAAGGTTCAGATTTTTTGGAGAACTGACAGTCACAGATTCCTCTTGCTAAATGACATATATAGAAAATGTTATAGATGGTAGTATCAAGATATCACATGAATCTAAAAATTTGGAATCTAATAAGGATCATCCCTTGTTTGAACCTTAGAATAATCATGTATTTACGATGGTTATTGTTAACCCAATATATATTAGTCTTTCAAATTGTTAAACCAAGGTTCAAAAGAAAAAGGGCAAAAAAGGTCATTTGATGGATATGATGGCCATTTTTGATTTTTTTCTATTAATTTTTATCTTACTGACCTTTTATAATTTTTCCTATTTGCATCTAGTGTGACTTGACTTTTAGGGTGTGCCTTTTCTTTCTGTCTTTGCTTATATGACTAGCATTGTACTATAGATTGTTTTATCAATAAAAGTATGCTTTTCAATTCGAAAAAAAATCTTCTTTCAACTATAAAAAGATAAATTATGTTTTTTTTAATCATGAAGATTTAGAAGGATATATTACTATTACTAACTAAAATTTTGTGATATTTGATACTATCTTACAAGTAAATGTGTTCAAGTAAAAAAGAGTAGCCTTGGACATGGAGAACTTATGTAAATTTATTTCCTATTAAGGCAATGACATGACAATGCCGTTTGCATTATAAGTAGAGTTCCTTGTAGCTATAATGTGCATGATTCCATTGAGAAAGGAAAATGTATTGATGAAAACATGGTATAGCTTCATATAAGGTCTCTCAATTATTTTTTTTTATCCACATCACCCCCTTCCTGCAATGGTAAATAAGTGTTAATGCATTGATTTGTTGGTTAACTCAATAAGGAAAATCTCCTCAACTAAACTTGTGTATCTTCCCTCAAACACCCTAGTCAAGGAGGTATAAGAAGAAAACTAAGGTGTGAAAGGATGGAAACCCATTCATGACATGAGGGATCCTTTTATTGGTGATGGGTGGGGTGACAAACCACTAGCCTCCTCTTCCATCAACAAGTTTATTTAAATCTATAGTTTAATTTTCATGATTATTTTTGTTTTAGTATTCTTTTGTACTTGTAGTGTATAGTTTTGGGTAGTTACTTTTGTTTTTTTTAAAATATGAACATTTGATGATTATTGTCATTTGAAACTTGCACCCATGGATGGTCCCCTATGCAGGAGGATTTGATGATGGGCATGGAATACGAGAGTTTGGTGTAGGTCACAAAATCATTTGGTGTAGGGAGCATAATTATTTAATTCACCTATATGCACAAAATATATGGTGTCTCATCCCAACAATGAGAACATCCCCAAGGTTCATGACCCTTGAACTCCTTATGACAAACCTCTGAAGTAGGCCAACTTCCTTCTAATCCGAATGTAATGGTTTAGGACTAGTGCATAGATCTATAAAGAACATAAAATAAATATACCATTAATTCTAAACCTAAATATTTTGAGGTAAAATGGAGGGATAAGGTAATAGATTTGATGAAAGGGAAATGTGGTGATGCACTAAGTGTAAAGTGAGTACCTCACCCTCTTGCATCAAAATAAAACTAATCGGACTAAACACACAACTTTTGAATCATGTATCCACTACATAAGTGTTTTGCATGGAGTTTAGGGAACAAAACATAGCATTGAAAGGGATAGAAAATAGTTCACATATACTAACTACACAAACCTGTTTATACACAGAGTGCACCCTACAGAAGAGTTTGGTTTTGTGTAGAGATGTAAATTGAGGACAAAAATGAGAGAGATGAACATCCATGAAACATAAATTTTGAAATAAAGATAGTCTAGTTCTCACTAAGTTTAAGGCCTAATCGAATATTACAAACTTAAATGGATAGATCCTTGTTACACTAAGGAGAGGGATACACACACAATTAAAATCTAGGATTTCATAGGGTTAAGCAAGCTCTTATGAAATAAATTCACTACTTGATGTGGTAGATATAAATTTGAATGTATAAGTTGGAGCTTGGGGTTTTAGGTCAATTAGGTTTACCAACTCACCATGCAAAAGACATTATGATCCATGCTTCTTAATTTTTTACTAATAATTTGAACCTAGAAGTGGTTGAAAGGATTCTCATGAATCCCTATTTATGACTAGGAATGAAGGATGATTAGGTATTCAAGGAGGAGTGTGGCTATGTTTTACCATATAACATCCACTTTTGCTTTTTAAATTGTTCTGACATAGCTTCATTCAATGTCTAACTACTTCTTGTACTAGACTACCACCTGTCAATCCATCTAGTTACACTTGCTGATGTGAAAGCCATAATATCTTTTTTAAATTATGCCATGTCATCTTGTGCATGTGATTAAAATCTATTCCTTGAACCCTTAGGAACCATTTGCAGCATTCTTAGGATATTATTGGGTTCTAAGCAAGTTTCATGCTTGTGTGTGGAGAGCTTACATGGAAAGTGGGTGCATGCCCCTCTATTCTATGTATCATGATTGATATTTTTACTCTTAAATTCATGCATTTAAGTGAATGCTCACTTCTCACATTGATTTGTGTATGCTTTAGTACTTGGTTGTATTCTGTACAAAGATTACACAATAAAGGCTACATGGTAGGATGAGAGTTGAAGAGTAATGTCATAGTGATGTAGGTAAACTAAAGTCATGTAAAAGAGGTGAGTATAATAATTTCCTATATAAGTATAATGTTGTGATTCTATGTGCACTTAGTCCTTGTTATTTATCTCATTAATCTACATCTTATGTTTGGGAGTTTTTACTAATTTGTGTAGAGGAGGGTGTGCAACATCGGGTTTATCTCCCCATTACCTTCCCTATATTATTGTATGAACTTCTACATTATATACTTGAGGGTGATTGGTAAAATTATATTTAAGTCATAGACTAGTAGAAAAGGTGATCTTTTAAGATCTTAATTATATTTGGTGTAGTCAGTGTAAAGAGCATATTTCAACAATGAATGCCAGTCATTGGTTTTTTTTTCTATGGGCTTATTTATTGCATCGATTAGGTTATTTTTAGTTAACTCAACTAAACCATTCCCTTTCAAGTATTATTTAAATGAGAACCTCATGGTAAAACCATTTTTCTAATCCCATTTAGTGAGCTCAATTGACTAGAATGTAGGTCCATTGTCATAAACTAGTGAAGGCGGGGTGCCAAACCATGTGGTTATGTTTTACTCAATAAATTTGATGACTTTCTTGTCTATGTTTTTCTTGGTTTGCATTTATTCTATCCATATTTTTAAATATTTAGTAGCTTTGAGTAGGAACTTATGGCCATCTAATGAGTTTGGGTTGATGACTCCAACGAAGTTAAGTCCACATTAAATGAAGGGATGCTCTTCTATAATAGGCTGAGGGAGCATTGACGCATTAAATTATTTCTTAGTGAACATATAAAATGTGTGGTATGTACAAACATGAGCCCTGGAATCATTCAAAATATTAGAAAAATAATACTCGAATCATAAAATTTTGAGTAATTGTAGTCCTTCAAGGGTGGCCCCTGCCCAATTTCTCATGAAAGCTAGTCATAACTCCTCTTGCTTCTTTTTTTGATAGAAATATAAGATAGATGCTTTCATAATTATTGTGTTAAATCACCCCCTTATTTATCATGTAGTGGGTTTATTTCAGCCAGAGGGTTCTTTTCTATAATTCGCTCAGTTCATGAGGAGGATTCCTTTAAAGGAGATAATGCACAATTGGATCATACATGTCTTGATGGACCCTTTCTGATTGGTCCAATTATACCACAATGATCCGTAGATCAATTTTTTTGATTATTTGAGTAATACCATGTCCTCAGACTATCTTGACAAGTTTTATCTCAAGGTCATATTATCGTAGCTTGGCCATCCATTGAACTCTATGCTCCCCTAACTCATTCTACACCAACATTAATTTTATAGATAGGTCTGGGAAGATACCATGTACCTTATTCTCTAGAATGTAGTTCCTAGACTTATTCACATCATTGACCAGGGTGTAAGCATGCTTATCTAAGGTAAAGTACTTCAATTTTGCATCACTCAAGTTTTTGCTCATTAACGCGATTGGGTGCCCATATTTGTCTAGATTTTTTATGAGCATTATAGCTATGGTGTGATCTAAAGTAAAGGAATAATGGTAAAAATATTTCATATAGTCTAGCATAATTAATATAAATACTTTCATCATGGCTTCCTTGATTTATTGAAAAGATTTCCTATTTTTAGGAGTCCATTCCACCTTTGCTTCCTATTTCAACATTGCATTTAAAGCTTTAAAAAATTTAGAAAAACTAGATATGAACTTGAGTACAATGTTAATCTTACTATAGATTGATTTTAATGATTTTTTTACTATTAAGCAAAGGTATCTAGGAAATGACACTAGCACATTTAGGGTCGATCAAAATACCTTCTTTTGTGATTACATAACCAAGGAACTTACCTTTTATCTCATTGAATATGCTCTTCTTTGGGTTAAGTGAGATATCGTACCTTCAGAACATTTTGAATATCGTATGAGTAAGGTGAATATGATTAGACCTACATTTTGAAAGAGCAATCAAGTCATCCATGCAAATAAATATGCATTTACCTATTATAAATTTGAACACAAAGTGCATGGATATATGAAAAGTTGATCGATCATTAATAAGGCCAAATGGAATTCATTTGTAGGTAAAGGTGCCCCACTTGGTTATAAATGCAATTTTTCATTATATATTCAAGACTTACCAAAACTTAGTTATATCCTGAGAATCCATCAAAGAAGGACAAGATATGTATCAACTTAGAATTTGGATCGCCTCATAAAGGGATGGCAAAGGGTATTTATCTTTATTATAAGCTTGGATTAGGTTTTTAAAATTGACACATAGTCAAACTTATTCATTCTTCTTATGGACAGACACTAAGTTAGCTATCCACATAGAGTGATGGACTATGAAAATAATCCTAGTCGAGAGAATCTTGTGAACTTCTTTATGAATAAGTGGAGATAATATTAGCTTCATTTATCAGTGCCTTTGTCTAAAATGTTTTTGGTCCTACTCGAGTGGGATAGTATGCATGATCACATTTGGGTCAAATACCATAAAGTATCCATAGGCCCAAGTAATAACATGTTGATAATGTATAAATAGTTTTATGAGTTGTTAAATCTCAACATAGGTGTAATCAGGGCAAATATTGACATCACAAGGTTGGTTTGATAATCCCATAATAATCATTAAAGACATCTAATCTAAGTTTATTGGTATCTCAAGTTTGTGTGTGGGAATGTCAAGGTAAAATACTCTTTTGAGGGAGATCATACCTTTTGGAACTTGGTTTTATTTTAGGTTCAATATGTCATCTTAGTCACAATCCCCATCTTCAAGATTGTCTCTTTCCATATATTTATAAATTATGTCTCAAATACTCCTGAGTTATTGAGGAATTATAAAATGTGGTAGTCATCCTCAAAGACTTAGAATTTTCTCACATTTTTAGTGACTGAAGTACACATGATGAGATTTACTTAAAATTCTTCCAACCTTGTGTCATATAGGCATGTCAACTTTATAGCAACATTTTCTAATGAATCAACCACTTCATTTTTTTCTCTAAGAATGGGGATGACATTAAAATCATTGAACATCTCTATCAAATACCACACCCTATGTTTATATATCCTCAAAGAAGATAACTTTCATTAGAAATTTCTCTTGACTTGGTTTAATACTAGTTCATAATCCCAAAACACCTTTAGTTATTTGACCCTCTGTTTCAATGTAAATTATAGTCTTAAGATCGAGGCTTCATATTTGGCTAGGTTATTGGTGCAAGGGAACTACAACCTATAAATAGTTAGGTGTTTTTTTTCTAATGGATCAATCAGGAGGATTCCTTCTCGATAACCTATCTTAAAATGGGCCCCATCAAAATACAAGTACCATAGACCTAAAAATTCAAGGTCTTTGTCAGCTTGGTTTTGAACACATTTAAAAAAAAATTATAGACGTCTAGATGTTAGATGATACTAGATTTATCTATTCATTTAATGTGTTATATGATGTGATCATAGATTTAATACTAGGATCTCAATCCATATATATTTGACTCACCACACATCTTCATGGCAAACACATATGGAAGAAGTTTGTAGCAATGTATCTTTTCAAATTTTTAGATCATTCTCTACTAAGCAACATTATCTAAGCTTCTACGATCTCCACTAATTGAATGTCCATAAACTATTGGACCCTGGGTTCATATTCTAATGACATATGCACATTCAAGAGCTTGACTACCACATTAACTTTAGAGTCGTCCAAATAGACCACTATTCTATTAGAATCAATAGTCATTAACCTAATTTTTTGACAAATTACCATAGACATGACATTCACAAAGGCTCTTGAGTCAAATAGACAATTACAAATGCTCTTCCCAAATAACTTAATAATAAAGAAGAAATGTATAACTTTAGTCTTATTCTTGTGTATCAACATGTTAGTGTTAGGTTGTGGAGCTAAAAGCTTCACTATTTGCAAACATGGAGGAGGTTACTGAGTATCACAGTCACTGGCATTGGTTAGGAAGACTGACATCGATCAGGGGTGAATAGAAGGGAAACCGACATCGGGAGGAGTCGGCCGACGTCGGTCACCTCCAGGCAGACAGGGACCGATGTCAATCACCTGTGTGGTTCCAAAACTACTCGTTGCATGAACAGTTAGTTAGTTGAACCGATTGTTTGCATGTAAAGGCTATTTTGAGTCTTGAGCTACGTGTCTAATTATTATAAATTATAAGTCTAAGTTATTGTTTAGTATGGGATCTATTTATAGACTCATTGGCATGTATTTTAAGTAGAGCATGAGAGGAAGGCAAGGTAGATCCTTCCAATTGTAAGATCATTTGAATTGCAAGTTTTTGCAAGTTCATGGGAGATCTACATGTGTAAGTAAGATCATTTGAATTGCAGGTTGTTGCAAGTTCATGGGAGATCTACTTGAAGTACTTTGAGTACTTGTGTACTGAAAGTGTTATTACTAACTGGTTGGAGGTGAACACCAACTCTGTGTTTGAGTTGTGTGTTGGGACCATTTTTGGTAGGAGAGTGAACTCTTGATTGAGAATTACTGGGAACCCTTGAGGTGTGGGAAGCCTCTGAGAGGTGTGAAAAGAAGTGGCATCTTCTTTATTGTATTTTCTTTCTAGATGAGTAATAATATAAGATTGTGTATTGTCTCTCATATTCTGTGCTATTTGTGAATTCTAGTTACTTGTTCATTCTGGTATAATTACATGTTTAGTTGCTAATACAAGGTAATCATATATACTCTTATTGGTGGAGTAGGATCCTGACAAGTGGTATTAGAGCCTGGTTGTAGGTTCAAAAGAGTGATACCACTGACAAGTGGTATCAGAGCTTTTGGTTGGGTTTACTAACAGGTTGTATCAGATCTAGTTAGTGTTTGTTGATTACAGGTTACTCACAAGAGTTTTTGTTTGAGTGGGAGTATAGCAATGGTAGAAGAAAGTAAGCTACAAATGGAGAAATTTAATGGCAAGAAATATCAATTATAGAGGATGTAGATAGAAGATTATCTGTATCAGAAATATTTGAACTTACCGTTGGGTGGGGTTGCATGTAAGCCCACAGATATGAAGGATGAAGAATGGGAGGTTCTTGATCGAAAGGCTCTGGGATCTATAAGGTTGAGCCTTGCATCGTCTATGATTTCCAACTTATCACAGGCTAAGACAACGGTACAGTTGATGAAATCTTTGGCAAATTTATATGAAAAACCCTCAGCTTCGAATAAGGTATTTCTTATGAAGCAATTATTTAATTTGCAAATGTTGGATGGTGGATCTGTACATAGTCATCTTAGTGATTTCCATGGTTTGGTAAACCAGTTAAATTCTATCAATATTGCTTTTGATGATGAAATTAAGGCTCTCTTAATCTTATGCTCATTACCTAAAAGTTGGGAGAGTTTAGTAATGGCAGTTAGTAATACTGCGTCTACTTCTAAGATCTTAAAAGTTGATGATGTTGTGAGTGTAATCTTGAATGAAGAGATTCACAGAAAAAGCACAGGTGAATCATCAGGGAATGCTTTGAGTGTTGAAAGCAGGGGAAGGCAAAGAGAGAAGATCGAGCATGGGAGATCAAGGTCCAAGATAGGCAGGAGATCCAAATCCAGGTATGGCAGAATAACCTGCTGGAAATGTGGAAAGCAAGGGCACTTAAAGAGAGATTGCTAGGTGAATGAAGATCAGCATGAAGGACATGAAGAATCAGATGTTGTAGATTATGTTGCATATGATGCTCTGGTATGTTCCTTAGATAAAGTAGAATCTTGGGTTTTAGATTTTGGTGCCTCTTTCCATGCATCCCCAAATAGGGATTTTTTTCATGAATATGTCCAGGGAGACTTTGGGGAAATTTATTTAGGAGATGGTAAGCCTTGTCAAATGGTTGGCAAAGGGAAAGTGAAGCTGGAATTACAGACGGACAACACAAGGGTGTTGAAGGAGGTCATGCATATCCTAATCCTGAAGCAAAATTTGATTTCTGTTGGAAAGTTGGGTGATGAGGGTTGCACAGTAACTCTCACAGCAGACTCTTGGAAAGTTTTCAAGGGTGCACTTGTTGTAGAAAGAGGTAAGAAAGTAGGTACGCTTTATCTATCTACTTGTATTACTGATTCTCCTTCTAGGTTATCTACTTTAGCTGTAGATTCGAAGATGTGGCTCAATAGGCTTGGTCACATGAATAAGAAGGAGATGCATGTTCTTGAGTCAAAGGGTATGCTTTCGGATTTGAAAAGCATGGATCGAGATTTTTGTATGCAAAAGAAGAAAGTAACGTTTCTTGAGAAATCTGATGTTCGTGACAAGAACATGAAAGCCTTGGTAATCAAGGAGAAGATGACGGATAGAGATTAGTGCAAGGGGCTGAAGAATTTTGAGCAGAGCAAGGTTGATTTGGACAGGGTTTTGATCCAAAAGGATCTCGCAAGTAAAAGTCATCGCTCACAAGTAAAATACAGAGACCGACATCAGTTATAAAATTAACGTCAATGTCCAGATAGGGACTGATGTCGGCTATCTGCAGACTGACATCAGTGACTCAGGGACAAATAAACACCGGTGTCAGTCAGGGGAAATTGACGTTGGTCGGGTGCAGACTGAGATGTGACCGACATCGGTCACTGAGATGGATTTTGGGCAGACAACAAGCTATCATGGAGTCTCAAGCACCCATATGGAGGACTAAAAGGGTAAGTAAGCCTCAAATTCATCATTTCCCTTCTTTACACTACTTGTTGCTCACTGATGGTCAAGAACCAAGAAGTTATTAAAGAAGCAGAGCAGGTAGATCCAAAAAATAGTGGGAGTTTGGCATGGATGAGGAATGTGATTCCTTGAATAAGAACCAAACAGGAGTTTTTGGTGGAGTTTCCAGCTGGAAGAAAGCACTGAGAGATGAATGGATTTTCAGGATGAAGAAGAGCGGGAATGGACACGTGAGATGGAAGGCTAGGGTATATGGTCTTGACTAAGCTGCAGGACAATGGAGGTTTGACCATTGTGTTTCTCTTTACCAAGTTGGATAATATTAGCTACATTATCCTGTTACTGTATTGTGTGCTTGTTGCAGGGTTACACATACAGGGAGTTGCTGAACTAAAGGTAAAGTTAGTTCAGAGGTGTGTCATGAGGAATCTGGGAGCAGCAAGATTCTTTGGCATGAGTGTGTTCTAGAGACATGGAAGGTCACAGGTTTATTTTATCTCCAGATGATTGTGTGAAACTGGTTAGCACGTCGATGGTTGGACAGTTCTATGAATAGTGTCTTGATTCACATAATGAGGTTAAGTGCATGGTATGTACTAGACTTGAGTTTTCCAAAGTAGTGGGAGCTATCAAAAAGTTTGGAGCCAATTTGGGAAAGAAGCATTGGAGGGCAATTCAGTGGAGTCTCAAATGTCTGAGAAGGACCAACAGTAGGTATACATGCTATGCAGGGTCAAGTTCTTTTCTACATAGGTTTGTAGATGCGGATGTGGCAGGTGATTTGGATGACAGGAGGTGCACCAAAGGATTTGTGGTGGTTGGTCTTCAAGAGTGATCTTGAAGAGGGATACAATGCCAGGAAATAAACTAGATGATGTACAGGTATAGGTACAGTGCAACTGTTTATCTCCAAGTGGGAGATTGTTAGGTTGTGTAACTAAAACCTTCACTATTTGCAAACATGAAGGAGGTTGCTGAGTATCACAGTCACCGGCATCAGTTAGGAAGACCAACATCGGTCAGGGGTGAATAGAAGGGAAACTAACATCGGTAGGAGTCGGCTGACATTGGTCACCTCTAGGCAGACAGGGACCGACGTCGATCGCCTGTGCAGTTCTAGAACTGCTCATTGCACGAATAGTTAGTTAGTTAAACCGATTGTTTGCATGTAAAGGCTATTTCGAGTCTTGAGCTATGTGTCTAATTATTGTAAATTAGAAGTCTAAGTTCTTGTTTAGTATGGGATCTATTTATAGACCCATTGGCATGTATTGTAAGTAGAGCATGAGAGGAAGGCAAGGTAGATCCTTCCAATTGTAAGATCATTTGAATTGCAGGTTGTTGCAAGTTCATGGGAGATCTATATGTGTAAGTAAGATCATTTCAGTTGCAGGTTGTTGCAAGTTCATGGGAGATCTACTTGAAGTACTTTGAGTAATTGTGTACTGGCAGTGTTATTACTGACTGGTTGGAGGTGAACACCAACTCTGTGTTTGAGTTGTGTGTTGGGACCATTTTTGGTAGGAGAGTGAACTCTTGATTGAGAATTACTGGGAGCCCTTGAAGTGTGGGAATCCTCTGAGAGGTGTGAGAAGAAGTGGCATCTTCTTTATTGTATTTTCTTTCTAGATGAGTATTAATACAAGATTGTGTATTGTCTCTCATATTCTGTGCTATTTGTGAATTCTAGTTACTTGTTCATTCTGGTATAATTCCGTGTTTAGTTGATAATACAAGGTAATCATATATACTCTTATTGGTGGAGTAGGAACCTGACAGTTAGTGTGCACATACTTGGGCTTGGGATAAATTGGATTATTTATGAGGGATTTTAGGAGGAAATATATTTACTTAATGATTTGGGAAAGCTCATGCAAATTGATGTTTGATTTGATCATTTTCGTGTCCTCTACTATGTTATACCCCATCTTTCTAGTGTAAGGCTATATCCCTTCAGGTGGCTTAGGATTATTATCCTTTAGTGGTGGAGGATCATTCCTCACTCTTGGATCAAGAGGGTTACACCATTTATAGGATGAGTTGATGTGATAAGGGGATGTTTTTGTGTCTGGTTCCTGAAAGTGTAGTTTCTCCTTTGGAACTAGAAGAAAGCTTGCATCTCATTGATGTAATATTCTAGCTCATTATCCTCATGGTTAGGGAAGTCCAATGCCTCTAACACTATGGTAGTGCATAGGGACCTTAGAGCATTAGAGGTTTCAATCTGGTTGATATCCTTGGAGTGGTTTTGGACAATCTTATATTCTTCCATATATCTTTAGAGGATGTCAAACACAATTCAGAATTGAATGCAGTTAAGCTCACCATGTTGGGTTGGGTTGTGCACACAACACTAGTTTGGTAAGCCCAATTGATAGATGTTGATCTTAGGAAGTTTATTAGGCAAGGTATTTAGTTGGTTGTTAGGGAATTTATGGGGATGATTATATCTCTGGTAGGTGAACTTCCTTTTTGAACTATCCCCACTATTTCCATCTTGTCTTTACAGACCCAAGAAGTCATTGTTGAGTTTATGTACCATCCATTATATAGTGTCTAGCTCAGTCTTGGTAAATCCTTGGGGTATTCTTTGGACATTATTCATATAGGGAACCAATGCTTTATTATGGGCTTGAGGCATTACTTCATTATTGACTAGTCTAAAGAATCCTTGGGGCTTATTAGGATCAATGTGTCTTAAGGGAAACTATTTTGTCACTAACACAGGGTGTGGCATGGGTATATTTTAACTAGCGAAAAAGAGGGGGTTCAAAGTAGGCATACTTGGTATTAAATTTGGGATGGATGGTGCTAACAGACCTTGACAATTCAATTGTTTGTCTACTTTGATGGCCTCAGCATAATCTAGAGGTAAATCTACCACTAATGAGTCTCTACATAGGAACATAGTAGTCCAAGGATCTAGATGGATTTTGTACATTTCAAGGACTAGTTGGGCATCTATTTTATACAACATATCAATTCAAATATAAATATTTTTAAAACCTGACATTGAAATTTCCTATGGTCTCATTTAGATCTCTTTTGATGTAAGTGAATTATTGGTACAACGCACTTGGATCGATGACATGCCCAAATTGAGTAAGGAACATGTTAAGAACCAATCATATGTCACATCCATCATAGTGAACAAAAAAAAATTGTAGGCAACATCTTCATGTTTTACATTTAGAAGCTTGAGAGTAATTTTGTATGAGGTCACATGTTCTTCATTATTACATCCCACACTTTGTGTGAATTATGGTAGATACCTTTCTAGGTTTTTGGTTAGATCATGGACAACTACAGGAATGTCAATAGTAGACCCAACTAACCATGCTATAGGTGTGATCATATGTGGAGGTTTGCTAGGGATATACTGATAGGATGAGTTGGTCGATGTAACCAAAGGTCTCAGTTTCCATATATCAATTTTGGTTCTCCTATGATATTATAATGGGGATATTATTAGTCATCCAAGACTAGCGTGGGATCTAGTGATCCACAAAGTAGGCTCTAGGATATTCTTATGAAGACTAGTAGGTTAAAGATTTATTAGATGGTGAGAAGGGGTGACCTCCATCTAGAACCATATTTTTTTTTGATTTTAAGCATGAAATAAGTTGGGAAAGCATAAAATATAGAGAAAATATTTTGATCAATGGACCTCTTTCTAGTGTCAATTATTGTTCAATTCAAGATATCATTTATCCTAGGTGTAGCTATTGGGTTAGATGCACTAAGCAATCTCAAAGAATAACTTGGGGACTTGTGTCCTCTCATTTTATGATTGATGATGAAAGATCAAGTGTATGAGCTGTAGTTATCATGCTCCATTAATTATCCTTCTTAGAATAGATCTTCAATAAATGTAATGCTACCACCAGAGTTTAAATATCAATTTTCTCACTGACACATAAAAATTCTATAGTAATAGCTAAACTCATTTTAGCAGACTAATTTTTTTGGCCCTACTTGCTTCACTTCACAAAGTGTATATACTTATAACTAACCGACATTTAGCATAGGTTTTAAACATGTATCAGGGTAGGGAAAACATACAAGAGGCCACAAGACTAAAATAAGGATGAATCAAAATCCTCCTAGTTACCTTCCTTTAATTCACTTCATAATTTCTAAATATGGGTACAAATCTCACTTGTTCACAAATAAACATATAAAATGAGAGAGATGTTATGGAAAAAAAGAGAAACACTCCAAACTAATAGAAATATAGTTACTTTAGGAAATGAGAATGTGCTCAGCTATAGGTGTACCATTGTATTCTAAGTTTCATGATGGATCAAGATTCAATCACATAGGGAAAGAGTCTGAGGAAGGGCGTAAATCCCTGGTTCAGTGCGTCTTTTGATGAATAAATAAAAAACAAGCCCATCGTTAATCACATATATGTCATAATATTTTTAAAATAAAACAAAAAACGTCAAATAACATGACTAAAATAGTTAAAACTCATCCTAATTAATGCATAAACCTTGTAGAAAATAACAAATTATAGTCCTCTAGCATTAGTGTTAATCCATTTAAATATAAAGAAATTGGAACGCATCCATGAACCAGATGCATTTACATAGAAAATCCAACTCAACATTAATATGACAACATTTGTTTGCAATAGATTTGACTCTTCTACAGTATTAGGTAGTGGTATATATAAAGGGAAGAGATGAGTCCTGCCTCTAAGAGGCATGAGATCCCATTCTTGGCCACCATGCCCTGAAATGGTAAAACAAATTTGTCTTAGAAGATTCATTATCCCAAAAAAAACAAGATAAACTCTTGGGGAGCACTGACAAAACATCTATAAGAAGTATGAGGTGGATCATTTTTCAACTATTTTTCCTGGCTTTGTTGAGCTAAAAATGATTGATCGGCACGGTTGTCTTATTGGTCAAACCTCTAAAGGTTGATAAATTAAACTTGAACAATCTTCTAGCTGGAATAACAGAGATAAGGAGTGTGAGAAGCATACTCCTAATTTGTCTTTATTACATTACAAAATGCTCTTGAACTAGTTGCGAAGAGTTTTACCAATGTCCTTGACTATCTAGTCATTAAGAAATGAAAAAATGACTCTTAGTAATAATTTAGGGGCCACTTTAACATCCTAAATATACCTTATCATGAATTCAAAATACATGTCCAACTGAAACTTCATAAGATTGTGACACTTGTCATTTTGTTGCTTGATCAGGACCTGTATGGACCTTTATTTTAGTATATCAAATGAAATGGATTTAGATGTCTAGTCATCTTAAAATGATAAATGTGTCTTTATAATAATTTCAAGGCGCACTTTTGTGTCTTTAACCTAGTTTGCCTTTAGGGACACATGTCACCCATTGTCACTAATTTTAGCTACCAAGTCACCCTTTTGAGTTATTTTCTTTAACACATGTATTTTTATCGTGCATTTAAGGCTCACTTTTCTTTGTCTATGTCATCTTATTCGTAGCATGACACTTATCATGCCTTTATTTCTTTGTTTAGTCGTTGATCTTTGGATTATTCACCTTCGGCCTTTGTTCATAGTTAGGCGAGATGCATACATCACGCCTAATATCGTTTACCTCCTTATATTGGTATTTTCAGTTTTTAACTTGGGCCCCCTTTTAGTAGTGAGTGAGCCAGATGCCAACGCTAGCATGATCTCATTTCTTCAATTGATCGTGGGCTTCGTATTGTCTCTAGCTATGTCTACGACCTCCAGATGAGTGGATTGCTGCCACGTGAATAACCCTCACTTGTCCATTAATCTTTGAAATCTACGCTTGCCACTCGGAGTTGCACTTGAGCGAGATGTTACAACCTGACATGATCTCACGTATCTAGAGGGTCAACAAACTTTCCTAACTCTGCCTCTGCTTGTAGAATCTGGATGAGTGGGATTATGACATGTGGTTAGTCCTCAGTCATCTGGATGCCTGGGGGTGCGGGGGGGATGGGACTCCAAGACTTAGCCATTTCACTACTTAAATAAAATGTGGAACTTTATCAAAGATAAGTTGGGTAGATGTATGGTAGCTTGTCTTGAAACTAAGAGTCGTTAGCAAATATATATTTTTAAATTTTGTCTCTACAATATATTTATATTTTAATATATTTTTTTAAAATAATTTTTAATTAAAAATATTAAGAAATTAATGAAAAACAGATTCAAAATCTACATCAAATAAAAATTTAGTAAGTGTTTTTATAAAAACTTCAATGTAAAATTAAGTTGAAGACTTTTACTATATAATTTTGATAGTGAAATTTAATATTAAAATAATGAAATAAAAAGATTGAAGTGTATTAAGAATATTATTTTTTCATTATTCTGATATAGAGTTATATTTTTAAAATAATTTTAATCATAAATCACTTAATATTATTTTCCCTTTAATTTAGTATGGACCTATGCATTTTTTAAATGATTTTAATCATAAATTATCTCGGGATTAAATGGTTTTTTCAAATATAAGTAAAAATCGGATCAACTATTTTATAAATGAAGTTTTCTATTGAAAAGTTAAACATAAAATGTGTCAAAGTTCCATATAAATTGCCTCTTGTCTCTTCTCGAGGTGGTCGTTGCCATCACCTATAGTTGAAAATCAAAAGCAAGGGAATGGGTATAAATTTCTATAACAAAATATATAATTCAAAAACATAGAACCATGTTAAGGCAAGGATTTCACAAAAGGAAAGAATAAATTAAAATGCAAAGGTAAATAAATTTTACGATTTTTTTTTTAAATAATTTTAATCACGAATTATATAATATTATTTTCTCTTTAACCTAATATATATTTATATATATTTTTAAATAATTTTAATCATAAATCATTTTAGGACTAAATATTTTAAAATATAAATAAAATTTGGATCAATTAATTTGTAAATGAAAGTTTTCTATCGAAAAATTAAACATAAAACGTGTTGAAATTCTGTATAAATTACCTCTTGTCTCTTTTCTAGGGTGGCTATCACCATCAATTATGATAAAAAACCAAAAACAAGGGAACAAGTATAAATTGCTATAAGAAATTCTATAGTTCAAAAACATAGCACCATGTTAAGGCAAGGATTTCACAAAAGAAAAGAATAAATTGAAATGCAAAGGTAAATAAATCTTACAACTTTTTTTAAAATAATTTTAGTCATAAATCACTTAATGTTATTCTCTTTAATTTAATATAGACATATATTTTTTAAATAATTTTAATTATAAATTATTATGGGACTAAATATTTTAAAATATAAGTAAAAATAACTCAATGTAATTAATAAATGTAAGTTTTCTATTAAAAAATAAATACAGAATTTGTTGAATTTTTGTATAAATTACCTCTTGTCTCTTCTCTGGGGTGATCGTTGCCATCACCTATAGTCAAAAACCAAAAGCAAGGGAACGGGTATAAATTTCTATAACAAAATCTATAGTTCAGAGACATAACACCATGTTAAGGCAAGGATTTCACAAAAGGAAAGAATAAATTGAAATGCAAAGGTAAATAAATTATATGACGTTTGTTTTAAATAATTTTAATCATAAATCACTTAATATTATTTTATTTTTAACCCAATATACACTTATATATTTTTAAAATAATTTTAATCATAAATCACTTTAGGACTAAATCTTTTAAAATATAAATAAAACTCGGATCAATTAATTTATAAATGAAAGTTTCTTATCAAAAAATTAAACATAAAATGTGTCGAAGATCCATATAAATTACCTGTTGTCTCTTCCTTAGAGTGGTCGTCGCTATGACCTATAGTCGAAAACCAAAAACAAGGGAATGAATATAAATTGCTACAAAAAAATCTATAGTTCAAAAACATAACACCATGTTAAAATAAGGATTTCACAAAAAAAAAAGAATAAATTAAAATGCAAAGGTAAATAAATCCTACACCTTTTTTTTAAAATAATTTTAGTTATAAATCGCTGAATATTATTCTCTTTAATCCAATATAGACTTATATATTTTTAAAATAATTTTAATCATAAATCCTTTTGGAACTATATTTTTAAAATAATTTTAATGATAAAACATTTTAGAACTAAATCTTTTAAAATATAAATAAAACTCAGATAATTTAATTAATAAATGTAAGTTTTCTATTGAAAAATTAAACATTAAACGTGTCGAAGTTCCTTATAAATTACCTCTTATCACTTACCTGAGGTGATCGTCGCCATCACCTATAGTGGAAAACCAAAAGCAAGGGAAACGGTATAAATTGCTATAACAAAATCTTTAGTTCAGAAACATAGCGCCCTGTTAAGGCAAGGATTTCACAAAAGGAAAGAACAAATTGAAATGCAAAGGTAAATAAATCCTACGAGGTTTTTTTTCCCGGGACATGAGTAAGCTGCTGATAGTTTCGTGACGTTCTGTATAATCAGCAAAAATGAGTTGGAAGGTCAGATCATGCTGTAACCTCTCTAAGTGTTTGCAACACGAAGAAATCTCATCTTGATTCTTTGAAGCACGAAAGAACCTGTACGATTGCACTTATTCTGTCAGTCAACATGTCAGATAAGATACTTGAACTGACAAAATAAAATAATACAGATTCATAAGCGGAGTGATTTAATTCCCACAGTCGTGACTTACCTTTTACATTTTCCAGAATGGATGATAGATAAACAGTAGGTAGCACTTCTGGCTATTAAAATTCTCGCTTCCTTTACAGTTGACTTCATTTCATCAGGTATGAGCGGCGGATGGCTGAACTTGCTAAGAGATTTTCCAACGGTATTAACTGATCCCAGCAATTCCAAGCATTCCTTATCAACGCGTTTTACTTTATATATGGCGTGTATAAGGGCGGCCACAACCAATAGCCCTGCCGCAGCAAAATGAGCTTTCCCCATTACTTCACATATCACTTCCGCTGTCTTGCTTATGCCACTGAACTTGGTCGATGTTAACTAACGACGCCAAAGGCACATACAACATTATTTTAACATTATGAATTGCAATTACTATTTTAGTGACAAAATAGAATAAAAGTAAGCTCTGCCTAAAGAAATGGGTGTGGAGTGTTTGTATGGACCTTCTCATAAGCGTTCTTCGAGCCACGTGACAAGGAGTCAATCCATTTTGGAGAATCGAACATGACTGTGGCAACGGATCCCAACTTTTCTGACCAAGATTCCTCCTGCGAAAACAGGTTAAATTTTATTCGCAATTGGGGTTGCCAGCGTATCGGTTATAGCTGTGGAAAAAGATATTAGTTGAGGCCCTTGCAGGTTGGATAAGTTTATCTTTAAATTATAAATTGGTTGGTTTTAGTGGGGTAATTAATTATAAAAAATTTAATATTTAATATTTTTAATATAAAATTTATGATTGATGGAGAGTGTGAACTTTATTACTTTGGGAGTGCTAGTTAAGCTCAAATTTATACGGTTTATTGTTGAATGTAATTGAAAAGTAAATAAGAATAATATTCTCCTTAATAGAGATCAAATTAAGCAAGGCTTGCTTAAATTAACGGAGGCTTATTTAAGTGAAAAGTTGGAATTGAAAGTGTTTTTTTCTTTTTTTAAAATAGTTAAAAGAATTTGAGATTTAGCTCAACTTAGAATTAAAAGGTTTATTGTTGAATGTAATTGAAAAACAAATAAGAATAATATCCTCTTTAATATAAACTAAATTAAGGGAGGCTTGGTTAAATTAAGAGAAGCTTATTTAAGTGAAAATTTGGAATTGAAAGAGTTTTTTTTTGTTTTTTAAATTAAAAGAATTTGAAATTTAGCTCAACATAAAATTAAAAGTATTACAATTTAAACAGTCCATGCTTTTTTCTTTTTTAGTTAGACAATGAAAAACATTTAGATATCTACCACTTTTCTGTGTATATATACACGTGAAAGGAAAAAGTTTGTAATCGTAACAATACATAATATTCTTTTAAATTCATTTAGGTATAAAGAATTTTGTTCACACATTTTGAATTTTATTATTAAATTCATTTTCAAAAACTCAATGCCTAAAAAAATTAAACTGATTCAAAATACACCATATGAAAAAGCTATAGATATGAAAGTATAGATCTACAATAAGGAAAAATAAATAAATTATGTTAATTATTTAAATAAAATAATAAATCTTTTATTAAATTGATTTGTTTATTTATTTATTTATAATAATAATAATAAAAGAATCTGTTACTATCTTTCAAGGTTATATTTCATTCGATAGAGATCGTTAGCTCCACTTCTTGATATTTCATTCGACAGGGAATCTGTTACTATCTTGTAGATCAGACAGCTTTTGAAGTATTTAATATCGCTTTTTGCATATAGACGTGATTAGAAGATAGGAATCGTTAACTCCACGTCTTGACTGATTTGAGTGAAATTGAGTGTAAAATCTTTGGATAGATTTGGATCGGAAGGAAGTTAGCGATGTAAAGCCTTAGTCCAAACATAATCAGAGTTGGAGAAATGTTACACAATAATGACTAGAACAAATACATGTGAACTTCTAAACAAAGCCATTCCTTTCCTTTCTGCTTTTTAGTTTCACTTGATACCATTACCACTAACGAAAGATTACAAAACTCGTGACAAATCAATTATTGAAGAAAATATTAAAAGCAATTAGTTCAAGAACAATGATATCTAAAAATATTTAAATGAATGTGAGAGCATAGAGATACTGAACCTGGTTTCTGGCATGAGATAAGAAGTCTTCTATGTGACTAGTAATTTTGTCAAATATTTCATTGCCCTCCAATACAATGTCGGGCTCATCTTCTTCATCGGAAGAGTTCTCCTCACGCTGCTTTAAGTCTTTGGCCTTCACTTTCGCAGCAGTGGCAGCGGAAATAGTATTTGATGGAAGGCATCCCAGTATTGCGCTTGAACATCCTAACTGTTTCTTTGCCACTTCAGGATCGATGGATATTTCAGCTTTTGTCATTGTACTATACAATGGAGGGACTTGATACAACTGAACAGAGCCTAATTGATCATATAGAGTGGGTAAAGTGCGCTACTTTATTCTTCGCAGCAGCATAACCCCAGTTTTCTTATACATTAGGCAATCCTTATGCTTTCACAAGAACCAAAACATTCCTTGTCGTTCGCTTTTGAAAGGGTATTTTCTTTACAACTAGCAATGGCATCCCAAGTTGCAAGGGTCCCCCGGATGAGAATTGCGCCGAAAGAATAAACAATGTTTATATATTATCCCTTTCCCATTTATTCTTAAAGCCGTCATTATTTTATGCTTATGATTAGATAAGATTTTTGGATTATCATAGAACTACCAAGTATGATTATAAAATTCCAAAGGTTAAAAGTGCCGTAGGGATACGGTTACCTTAAGTTCACTTTCGTATGGTTAAAAAAAACCCCAATAAAGTTCACTTTCGTATGGTCAAATGCACCTGTTGTACCTTACAACTTAAAACCCCATCTCGAGCCATAGACTTCCATAGGCCTTACACTATGATTATAAAATTCCAAAGGTTAAAAGTGCCGTAGGGATACTGTTACCTTAAGTTCACTTTCGTATGGTTAAAAACTCCTCAATAAAGTTCACTTTCGTATGGTCAAATGCCCCTGTTGTACCTTACAACTTAAAACCCCATCTCGAGCCATAGACTCCCATAGGCCTTACACTATGATTATAAAATTCCAAAGGTTAAAAGTGCCGTAGGGATACTGTTACCTTAAGTTCACTTTCATATGGTTAAAAACTCCCCAATAAAGTTCACTTTCGTATGGTCAAATGGACATGTAGTACCTTACAACTTAAAACCCCATCTCGAGCCATAGACTCCCATAGGCCTTACACTACACTTAAATAGTTACCGTGTCCATGCATTCTCTTTGGTTTTCTGTATAGTTTGATCCTTGTAAAATGCAATGTGTGATTTATTGGAATTTTCTATTGACAAATTTATTTATATATTATTTTATTTTATGGATTATTAAATTCTTTTTTGTTTGGTTTGTTGTATAGTTTGATTATTGTCAGAAAGAGGATTTCAAATGGTTTTTAGAAAGTGGTAATAATAAAGATTTCGAGTAGTATTTAAGGAGATATGAGGTTTTGAAGTTGACTTTACGAATTTATTTTTTTATAGATTTTTTTATGCACGATCAGAAAAATGAAAAAAAATCATATTCAAAATGAAAAATCAATATGAAAGATTCATCTATGCAGCAAATTACACTCTAAAATCACTTGTTATTTATTTTTGCTGAAAATTTTCTTCAAATCCATTTTTTCTAGGCATTTAATATTTTTTGATGTAGTTTTCATTTTTGACCTATTTATGATGGGAAAACTTTTACAAACTATATCTTTGATTAGTAACTCTAAATTGAGTGTTGTTTTCTTGAAAAGTGTATATTTTGTTATACCCGACCTATTGGTATCATTTATTTTGTAAAAACACACTAAAATATAAAATGCCAAATTTGAGGGGGAGGACCTAATACAATAGTCATGTGGGGTTTTCTATTTTAACCTTGTCTAGCTTTATTTGTATATGTGAATCGGATTCTTTATCTACTAAATTTCACTTGGCACTACCTTGTATACATTTTTAGTTGTAATTGACGTCCCATTTTGCATGTACTTTGTATTTATTTGTCCCCACTTAGCCCATAGTACTCCCTTATTTTTGGAGAAAATCTCATGATTTATGATGACTTCTTTGATAGGTCGACAGTCCTTTTGTTTGAAGCTATTCTGGGGCATACAATATCTTCCTTGTGTTCATTTGGTGTTTGTTCGGATATATTATACTCACACTAAATTATAAAATACCATGGGTGTTTGCTTTTATAGCTTAGTCTATCCCCACATGTGTGTATCTTAATTTTTACACCCTTTACCAATTCAATTACTTGACTCTTCCATCCCCAATAGGGCCATCTTATTGAGATATTTTCTCTATATCTTCGACACCACTTTCTCAGTAATTGATAGTCTCATGTAGCTTGAAGTGTATCTATTCTATTGAATTTTAGTGTCATCTTATCTTTTTTGATAGTTGAACAGTATTTTTTCGTGTGATATGGAGCTATTATGGTACATACAGTGTTAGTGTGTCAATGTTCACATAGTGAATTCAACCGAATCATAACTTTTTTTTACATCACTCGACCTAGTCAACAGTATGGGTTGGGGGAGGGGCGGGGGGTGGGCGGGGGGGGGGGGCGGGAGGTGGGGGGGCGTGGGGGGAGGGGCAGGGAGGGGTGGTATATATCCTTCTTTTTTATTCCTTAGTGTTTGAGCTCCTTTTTTAATAGTTGTTTTTTTAATTTTTCACTTATTATTTTATATTTTTTTAGTGTTTTCTAGATTCCTCCTTTGTACATGAGTATCTTATTCATACACTTTGTTCATCAAAACCCATATGAGGATTGTTATTTCTTAGTGGAATTCTTGGTAACATTTTGTAGTGACACCAGTGTGGCATCCCTACTAGACTTTGTACTCACTTTTCACCATTTTCAATCCACTTATTTAGATACTTTCATTTCCATCTTATCACAGTTCATCATTAAGAGAGGGTGTTCAGGCAATGCTTCTTCAGATTTATCATTCTACCTAGTATTCTAGAGTGCATTATTCATTTGCAGTGATCCTCGTATTTAACATCATTCTTACTTCAACTTGGTGATTACAATGAATACACATCTATGTATTCCAATAAATTATATTGATGTACATAGGGACACTTAGCTTCACACTACATATTTTTTTGTGCATAGAAACCTCAATGGACCTTGTTGTCAGGACCCATTTACTCTACCTACCTATCTATGCTTAAGAGGTGATAGTGTGAGCTTTTTATTTTCATGGTTTTTCTTACAAATTTATTTTTATTTTGATTAGGTTTTTTTGTATACATTAGGTAAGTTTATCTCACATGTATAAAGATGTTAACTTGATGTCTTTCTTTGACATATTTTAAGGAAGCTCCTCCCATATGCATGGTATGGTTGGGATTCACTTATCTTCCACCTATATATGTATCTATTCACATAGTCATTCATGTGCAAGGTGAGCTATTCAGATGAAGTTTTAAAGATATTATATGATATTATTTCTAATTTATGCTTATCAATTTTTAAGTCTATGTTGGCAGATTCCCCTTGTGATCATGGTATATTTTAACGATGAATATTTATTAATTCAAGAATATTCTAATTTTTAAATTTTGTTTTTGATACACACACACACACACACACACACACACATCGGGGGGCGGGGAGGGTCGGCTAGATATCAAACAAGACAAGAAGCAGAATTAGAACTAACAAGGCCATGCAACTGAAGGACTACATCACCAAATGAAATCACCCAAATAGAGAAACTAGATAATGATACCAAACAAAAAAAGTGTTGATCATAAGAATCAAATGACAATGCTTAATAATACCTTACAATATTGTCAAACATAAGTGTTGAATGGTAATACCAAATGACAATAATGAACATTTTTTTTGAATAGTGGCATCCACTCTGTGACCATATGATAGAACTAAAAAGTAGAATGATGATGCCACAAAATGATATAACTAAATTGTAACATCTACTATGTAACCGAATGATAGAACCGAACGATAAAACTAAAGTGTTGCATCCTTTTTCATCATGGTATATGGTGGGAACGATAAAAGGATGGGCCAATTATCATAAAAATAAGCATATTATCTTATTTTAAATAGTCAATAAAAAATCCCATGTAATCATAATAAAATCAAAATATAGGTATTTATTGTTTTTTTGGTTTGTCATAAATTTGAATTTAAATATTTAATAATATTAAAATAATTTTATATGCATAAATTTTCATTGATATCTCACTAGAAAAAATTAACTAGAATAATATGTCACCCCCTAAATATTATTTTGATGATGACATGCCACCACTCAAGGATGTTTCTCTGATTTTTTATGATAATTATCATGACACTCAAGTGGTAGAAGAGATTGTTCATTCTCACTAAACACAATGTTTAGATAAAAACTCCACTCATAAATCTCTGCAAAGGAAGATAAGTAGTTAGACAATTGGAAGGTCCTTTAAGGTGGACTGAGTAACAATTTTTAAACATAGAAAATAGATATATAATAACAATGTAGATATATAATATGTAGCTAGAAACTAGGAAATAAACACAAAATGAAAATAAAGTTAGACACAATTGAGAAATATTATGGAAAAATATATGTTATAGTGAAGCACCCAGATGGACTGATAACAATAACACACAAGTGAAAAAATGCAAAATAATGCATGCACATAATATATACATGTGAGTATGAAAATGATAAGAAATATCAAAAACATATTGTTGAGAAAGAGGGAAAGATCAAATAATTTTTTTTAAAAGTTATGCAGTCTCATATAAAGGCCAAATATATATAGTTTTCTATTGTATACCATATTTAAAAAAAATCCAAACCTATTTTATAGTTTTTAGATTATAATATTCTATTTTAACATGATAAATTTTTGAATATTTCACAATCACATTGGTCAGATAGCAGTGCTTGGGAAATTAAAAAATTTCTATCAATGGTTGAGATAGAAGACTTGAAATAAAAAGTTTAAAATTCAGTATCCATTGATGAGGTCACAATAATTGACAACACATCTTAGGTTTTAATGCATGTTTATACTTTTGATAACAATTCAAGGTAACCTCATATACTAGCA
Source organism: Torreya grandis (assembly GCA_037957365.1). Taxonomy (NCBI): domain Eukaryota; kingdom Viridiplantae; phylum Streptophyta; class Pinopsida; order Cupressales; family Taxaceae; genus Torreya; species Torreya grandis. Next base: position 111,513 of record JARHVA010004601.1, read on the forward strand.
AGTCATAAAATGGTAAAAAATTACAATGCAAAAAATATTAAAAAATTGGTTGTATCTAATTTGAAAGATAAATCTAGAATGAATGATTATATAATGGCTACAAAGCTTGTGTGTGTTGGGGTTGATGTTGCATTAGTTATGTAGGGGAATAGAAATGGTTTGTGTGTTCACGTGTAAACAACATTTTTTTCATATATTATTCCAATTCATTTCATTGATCATAAGATGAATTTTGTATACAAAATAGTTAAAATTTTTATAATGTGATAAAAATGGAGGAATTTATTCATGACCTACATGCTTATATGTCAAGCAGTCAAAAAACATTTTTAAAGTTTCAAAAAAAATTAATAGGAGTGATTAATGGTAAGAAACTATTAATAGGTATTGATTCAAGATGAATTTCTATGTATGACCTTTCATGCCTAATTTTTGAAGAATATCTATCATTGGTAGGTTTTATGTATAAATATCATAGAGAAATTGATAAGATAAAAGATTTGTTATACCATTTAAAATATTTGGAAATACTATTGACATTATGTGGAATTATCCCAATACTGAAGGAAATACATTGTTTAATGAAACATGCTTAGGGGAGATCCATTTATATTGTTGACTTCATACAACTGAGAAATCAAGTATGTCAATCTATAGATATACTATACACTTTGAATGAAAAGTTTCAAGGACCTAGTTTTAGTAGTTGGCAATATTTGATAGATTTTAAAATCTCTAAGACCTATTTGAAATCGAATATAAATGATTATTTTTGTGTCATTGTTAATGGAAAGGAGTACCAATGCACACTTTTTACAAAAGGCTTGATCTTATGGGAGTTGAATCTAAATAAATACCTCTAACATGTATTTTTTATGATACTTTTTAATATGAAACTCAAATGAAACTAAGTATAATTTCACAAAACTTATGTGTGAAGAGCAGAGATCATTTTTAAAGGGGTGATTTGTTAGAGGCCATGGAAGTTATGAATCCCATATTTTAGAACAATAATAATAGTCAAAATTTGATTACTATTTTATTTTATAAATACATAGGTTGTCTTGTAAACCATTTCAATAAATATGTAGAGTTCAATGGAGTTGAAATAAAAGATATTTTGGGAAAGGATTTACTAACATCTTAGTCAACTCATTTTGGAATTACAATGTTTGAACAATATCATCTTCTAAGCAAACTAACATAAATGGGGTGATTACACAGATATGGAAAAATCATTATCCTAGTAGTATACTACAAGAAAGTCTAATGATTATATGAGCTTTGTTAAATAATGATTTTGGGTTCAGTGAAAGATGAAAGAGTATTCAATGCATTATCATTCATTAAGTCAAAACTTTGAAATAGATTGGATGAAAATTTAGAATCATGTTTGAGATTATATGTTTCACATTATGTTGTTGACATGTTTCCTTATCAAAGAGCTCTAGTAACATAGATTTCTCTAACTGAAATAAGAGGCACCAACAATACAATGATAAATAGAGAGATGTAAATAATGACAATGAATATGGCATTGACATGGTATATCTAAATGTCACTAACGATGATCAAGTTTGTATAAGATTATTTCAATTACCAGAGTATTAGTTGTATATTAATTATAATTATCATATTCTGAATTAAAATTTCATATAATTTTTTATATTGTAAAATGCTCTAAATACTAATTTCATTACTATTGTGGATAGTATTTTCATTTGAAATATTCGATTCATTCATCACACAATTTTTTATTTTATTTTATTTTATTTTCATTTGAAATAACTATAATTTGATATTCTATCACCATATTAAGAGTTTTAACTTTTATCTTAAAAAAAAAGAATTTTAAGTAAAATACGATGATGATAGAACATGACAAGTTTATTGAACAATATGACCAAATTCAAAATAGAAAAAAACTTAATCTAAAATAAATATAATAATTTAAAAAGATGAAATATCATCAAAATCAAATTCATTCTTAGTAAAAATCCAAAGGAAAAAAAATGTAGTCCATAACTGATTTCAATATTTTTTTAAAACTACATCAATTGAATAAACTCATATTTAATAATAATGAATTTCCAAAATCATAAAATTCAAAATCAAATTCAAACTCAATCTTACCTCCCAATTCATCACAAAAAATAAATGCAGTCAACATCATTATAATTTTTGAACTACATCAACTAAAAAACTCATATTCATACTCAAGCCTAGCTCCAAATCCATCATAAAAAATAAACGCAATCCACATTACTATTTTATTTGAACTACATCGATTGAATAAAATCATATTCATACTCAATCCTAGCTCCAAATCTATCACAAAAAATAAATGAAACCCATATTATTATTTTGTTTGAATGACATCAACTAAATAAACTTAGTCATACTCAAGCCTAGCTCCAAATCCATCAAAGAAAACAAATTCACATTATTATTTTGTTTGAACTACATCAATTAAATAAACTCATATTTAATAATAGTGACTTTACAACATCATAAAATTCAAATTGAAATTCATGCTCAAGCCTAACACCAAATCCATAAAAAAAAATAGAAATCCATATGGCACTCTACTAATTAAAACTTGATAAATTGATCATTGCTAATATAAACTTCAAATTATCATTTAAAATATATATATTTTTTAAAAATAAAATTCTTTTCAAATATTACAGATTTTAAAAAATCAAAAAATAATTTTTTTTTGGTTTCACTTCTCAATCACTTTCTCAACTATAACATCTACATTACTACCACAATACTTACTAATCCCTGCATCCAATTCCTTTGTGTCATCCTTCAATATCACTTCCCTTTTAAGATCATCAGTTGTAGAATTAACATGAGCAAGATTTTTATTTTCTTATTTTGTAGTATCTCATGCAGAAAATAGATTTAGATCGACATCTATCTTTTGATTAAATAAGGCATCAAGATCCCGTCCTTGCTCCTTAATTATTTTTTGGAGTGTGTTTTTATTTTTATTCAATATAATAATCTTATCCTTGAACTTAATGATAAAATATAAACTTTTTCCTACATTTTCATATGCATATTGAGGACCTCAACTTTTTTTTTCAAATTGTCATATTTTTTCTATAATTTAAAATGAAATATAATTAGATCTGAACAAAAATAAGTATGACATGAAATTTGATTAAAATTGAGATACATTATCAAAGATTTTTTATTCTCAACATTCATAATCACAACAAGGTTGATGTTTTTCCCCCATTTATTAAAATATGCATGGGCTTTTGCATTCAAATTCTCCAACCTGTTAAAAATAATACTCAACACATTATCATTGAAACTATTAAAAATAGTAACTGACCCATATTTATCTTTTCCAAACAAAGGATCAATCTTTGTGGGTTCATGTTTCACTAATGAAAATAAATTTTCTCACTGGGAGTGGTTGTGATAATGGTTGTTTATTTCTTCGATTAATGTCTTTACCTGAAACTCTCAAACTAATATATTTTTTAATTCATCTATTAATCCTTCCTTAAGACTTGAAATAATACTTTTTTTATAAAAAAATATTTAATGAAAAATATGTAATGCCATCATCAAAAAATATAATTTTGTTAGTTGGATGGGGCATGAAGAGGTACAAGGATCCTCCTAAGCAATCACATTAACATTTTCTCCCTAGATAAAATAATGTTGTTTGAAATTAGCTCCACCAACTTCCCCACTTTTAATCCTGAGATATTTCTCATCAAGATGAATTTATTTTAAATAAGTTAATCCCTGTGCACTTAATATACCTCTGATAGAGAAAGTGGGAAATTCAAATAATGATAATTGTAGTGTTCCTTTGGTAGGTGTTAGTGCTTGTGGTAATAGAAGCCCCCTTAAGATAACTATGTTTAGGGGTGGAGGTGACAACATACTATTCCTCAGAGATTTAGGATGCCCTACAAAATGTAAATTATTTAAGAAAAATGATAAATTTTAAAAATAAAACTATATGCTAATTTGAAATTAAAGGTTTAGCACTTGTGTTTGGAGATAGTGTCTCCTTGAATTTATGTGTCATATATGAGTGATGGGGATGGTTTGAGATGGTAAATTATGCAAACTTTTAGTCATAAAAAATTATGATACAAAAATAAATAAAATAAAATAAAATATGCAATGTAAAATACCTTACACAGAGAGTTTAGAAGGTACATTAAATATTAGGGTTTTTTGTGGTGGTGGTTATTGCATGACAACCTTAGCTTATACCAATTCAACTAAAATAATAAAACAAATAAAAATAATAATTCACTTTCAAGTTAAAATATCATTTGAAATTTTTAAATAGTAAACTTGCATGTGGAGATGATGAGAAAAAAACTCTTGGACATTTCAAAATCTGAAATAATTGCAAGGATGATTTTGTAGACTCAGAATCTATTGATCCTTTAGCTACATGCAATCTTTTTGAGGTAGATTATTTTCTTGACATAAATTCACATAATATTACCTATCACAAACATATGTTAATCCTTAATTTGGTAGTAGTTTAACAAATAAATAGATATTAAACCTTAGTTCAAGAAATAAACTAACTTTGTATTCATCCATAGACAAAGTGTAACACAATTTAGAATTGAATGCAGTCAAGCTCACCATGTTGGGTTGTGTTGTGCACACAACACTAGTTTGGTTAGCCCAATTGATAGATTTTTATCTTAGGAAGTTTATTAGGTAAAGGATCTGGTTGGTTGTTAGGGAATTTATGGGGATGATTATATCTCTGGTAGGTGAACTTCCTTTTTGAACTATCCCCGCTATTTCCATCTCGTCTTTAGAGACCCAAGAAGTCATTGCTAAGTTTATGTACCATCCATTATATAATGTCTAGCTTAGTTTTCGTAAAGTATTGGGGTATTCTTTGGACATTATTCATATAGGGAACCAATTATTTATTATGGGATTGAGGCATTACTTCATTATTGACTATTCTAAAGAATCCTTGGGGCTTATTAGGATCAATGTGTCTTAAGGGAAGCTAGTTTGTCACTAACACAGGTTGTAGCATGGGTATATTTTAGCTAGAGAAAAAGAGGGGGTTCAAAGCAGGCCTACTTGGTATCACATTTTGGATGGATGGTTCCAACAGACCTTGACAATTCAATTGTTTGTCTACTTTAATGGCCTCAACATAATCTAGAGGTAAATCTACCACTAATGAGTCTCTACATAGGAACATAGTAGTCCAAGGATCTAGATGGATTTTGTACATTTTAAGGACTAGTTGGGCATCTAGTTTATACAACATATCAATTCAAATATACATCTTTTTAAAACCTAAAATTGAAATCTCCTATGGGCTTATTTGGATCTCTTTTGATGTAAGTGATTTATTGGTACAACGCACTTGGATCGATGACTTGCCCAAACTGAGTAAGGAACATGTTATTAAACTGGTTTTAACTTGTGATGGATATTTTAGGAAATTTTAAGAACCAATCATATGTCACATCCATCAAAGTGAACAAAAAAAAATTGTAGGCAACATCCTCATGTTCTAAATTTAGAAGCTTGAGAGTAGTTTTGTATGAGGTCACATGTTCTTCATTATTACATCCCACACATTGTGTGAATTATGGTAGTTACATTTTTAGGTTTTTTTTAGATCATTGACAACTATAGGAATGTCAATAGTAGACTCGACTAAGCATGCTATAGGTGTGATCATATGTGGAGGTTTGCTAGGGATATACTGATAGGATGAGCTGGTTGATGTAACGAAAGGTCTCAGTTTCCATCTATCAATTTTGGTTCTCCTATGATATAACAATGGGGATATTCTTAGTCATCGAAGACTAGCATGGGATCTAGAGATCCACAAAGTAGGCTCTAAGATATTCTTATGGAGACTAGTAGCTTAAAGATTTATTAGATGGTGAGAAGGAGTGACCTCCATCTAGAACCATAATTTTTTATGATTTTAAGCATGAAATAGGTTGGGAAAGAATAAAATATGGATAAAATATGTTGATCAATGGCCCTCTTTCTAGTGTCAATTATTGTTCATTCCAAGATATCATTTATCCTAGGTGTATCTATTGTGTTAGATGCACTAAGCAATCTCAAAGAATAACTTAGGGACTTGTGTCCTCTCATTTTATGATTGATGATGAAAGATCAAGTGCATGAGTTGTAGTTATCATGCTCCATTTATTATCCTTCTTAGAATAGATCTTCAATAAATATAGTGCTACCACCAGAGTTTAAATATCAATTTTCTCACTAACATATACAAATTCTATAGTAATAGCTAAACTCATTTTAGCAGATTAAAATTTTTGGCCCTATATGCTTCACTTCACAATGGTTATATACTTATAAATAACCAACATTTAGCATGGGTTTTAAACATGTATCAGGCTAGGGAAAACATGCAAGAGGCCACAAGACAAAAACAAATATGAATCAAAATCCTCCTAGTTATCTTCCTTTAATTCACTTCATAATTTCTAAATATGGGGACAAATCTCACTTGTTCACAAATAAACATATAAAATGGGAGAGAGATGTTAAGGAAAACAAGAGAAACTCTCTGGACTAATAGAAATGTAGTTACTTTAGGGACTGAGAATGTGCTCAGCTATAGGTGTACCATTGTATTCTAAGTTTCATGATGGACCAAGATTCAATCACATAGGTAAAGAGTATGAGGAAGGAGGTAAATGCCTAGTTAAATGAGTCTTTTGATGAATAAATAAAAAACAAGCCTATCATTAATCACATATACATCATAATAGTTTTAAAATAAAACAAAAAAATCAAATAAAATAAAATGGCTAAAATAGCTCAAACTCATCCTAATTAATGCATAAATCTTGCAGAAAATAACAAATTATAGTCCTCTAGCATTAGTGTTAATCCATTAGAAAATATAAATAAATTGGAATGCAACCATGAACCAGATACGTTTGCATAGAAAATCCAACTCAACATTAATATGATAACATTTTTTTTGCAATAGATTTGACTCTTCTACAGTACTAGGTAGTGGTATATATAAAGGGAAGAGATGAGTCCTGCCTCCAAGAGGCATGAGATCCCATTCTTGGCCACCATGCCCTGAAATGGTAAAACAAAATTATGTTAGAAGATTCATTATCCAAAAATAAACAAGATAAACTCTTGGGGACCACTAACAAAACATCTATAAGAAGTATGAGGTGGATCACTTTTCAACTATTTCACCTAGCTTTGTTGAGCTAAAAATGTTTGATCAACAAGGTTGTCCTATTGGTCAAACCTCTAAAGATTGATAAATTAAACTTGAATGATATTCTAACTGCAATAACAAGGATAAGGAGTTTGAGAAACATACTCCTAATTTGCCTTTATTACATTACAAAATGCTCTTCGACTAGTTGCGAGGAGTTTTATCAATGTCCTTGACTATCTAGTCATTTAAGAAATGAAAAAGTTACTCTTAATAATAATTTGGGGGCCCACGTTAACATCCTAAATGTACCTTATCATGAATTCAAAATACATATTCAAATTGAGCTTCATAAGATTGTGACACTTGTCATTTTGTTGCTTGATCAGGACCTGTATGGACCTTTATTTTAGTATTTTGAATGAAATTGATTTAGATGTCTGGTCATCTTAAAATAATAAATGTGTCTTTATAATGATTTTAAAGCTCACTTTTGTGTGTTTTACCTACTTTGCCTTTAGGGACATAGATCACCCATTGTCACTAATTTTAGCTACCAAGTCAACCTTTTGAGTTATTTTCTTTGACACATGTATTTTTATCGTGCATTTAAGATTCACTTTTATTTGTCTATGTTATCTTATGCGTAGCATGACACTTATCATGCCTTTATTTCTTTGTTTAGTCATTGATATTTGGAGTATTCACCTTCAGCCTTTGTTCATTGTTAGGCAAGATGCATACATGTTGCCTAATATCGTTTACCTCCTTAGATTGGTATTTTCAATTTTTAACTTGGGCCCACTTTTAGTAGTGAGTGAGCCAGATGCCAACACTAGAATGATCTCATTTCATCAATTGATTGTGGGCTTTATATTTTCTCTAGCTATGTCTACGATCTCGAGATGGGTGAGATGCTACCGCCTGAATGACCCTCACTTGTCCATATGGTCATTAATCTTTGAAATCTAAGCTTGCCACTGGTAGTTGTAGTTGAGTGACATGTTACAACCTGACATGATCTCACTTATTTAGAGGGTCAAAAAACTTTGCTAACTGTGCCTCTACTTGTAAAATATGGATGAGCGGGATTATGACATGTGGCTAGTCCTCAGTCATATAGATGCCTTTGGGAGGAGGGGGGAGGAACTCCATGACTTGGACATTTCACAGCTTAAATAAAATGTGGAACTTTATCAAAGATAAGTTAGGTAGATGTGTGGTAGCTTGTCTTGAAACTAAGAGTCATTAGCAAAAATATGATTTAAAATTTTGTCTCTACAATATATTTATATTCTAATATATTTTTAAAAAATATTTTTTCTCTTTAATATTATAATGTAACCCATATTATTATTTTGTTTGAATGACATCAACTAAATAAACTTAGTCATACTCAAGCCTAGCTCCAAATCCATAAAAAAAAAACAAATTCACATCATTATTTTTTTTGAACTACATCAATTAAATAAAATCATTTAATAATAGTGACTTTACAACATCATAAATCATATTAAAACTTAAATCATATTTTTGCTAATACTCAACACATTATCATTGAAACTATTAAAAATAGTAACTGACCGATATTTAGCTTTTCCAAACAAAGGATCAATCTTTGTGGGTTCATGTTTCACCAATGAAAATAAATTTTCTCACTGGGAGCGGTTGCGATAATAGGTGTTTATTTCTTTGATTAATGTCTTTGCCCGAAACTCTCAAACTAATATATTTTTTAATTCATCTACTAATCCTTCCTTAAGACTTGAAATAATACTTTTTTATAACAAACTATTTAACAGAAAATATGTAATGCCATCATCAAAAAATATAATTTTGTTGGTGGGATGGAGCGTGAAGAGGTACAAGGATCCTCTTAAGCAGTCACATTAACATTTTCTCCCTAGATAAAATCATGTTATTTGAAATTAGCTCCACCAACTTCCCCACTTTTAATCCTAAGATATTTCTCATCAAGATGAATTTGTTTTAAATAAGTTAATCCTTGCGCACACAATATACCTCTGATAGAGAAAGTGGGAAATTCAAATAATGATAATTGTAGTGTTCCTCTGGTAGGTGTTAGTGCTTGTGGTAATAGAAGCCCCCTTAAGAGAACTATGTTAAGGGGTGGAGGTGACAACATATTATTCCTTAGAGATTGAGGATGCCCTACAAAATGTAAATTATTTAAGAAAAATGATAAATTTTAAAAATAAAACTATATGCTAATTTGAAATTAAAGGTTTAGTACTTGTATTTGGAGATAGTGTCTCTTTGAATTTATGTGTCATATTATGAGTGATGGGGGTGGTTTGAGATGGTACATTATGCAAACTTTTAGTCATAAAAAATTATGATACAAAAACAAATAAAAATAAATAAAATATGCAATGTAAAATACCTTACACAGAGAGTTCAGAAGGTACATTAAATATTAGAGTTTGATGTGGTGGTGGTTATTCCATGACAACCTTAGGTGATACCGATTAAACTAAAATAATAAAACAAATAAACAAAATAATGCACTTGAAAGTTAAAATATCATTTGAAATTTTTAAATAGTAAACTTGCATGTGGAGATGATGAGAAAAAAACTCTTGGACATTTCAAAATCTGAAATAATTGCAAGGATGATTTTGTAGACTCAGAATCTATTGATCCTTCAGCTACATGCCATATTTTTGTGGTAGATTATTTTCTTGGCATAAATTCACAAAATATTATCTATAACAAACATATGTTAATCCTTAATTCGGTAGTAGTTTAACAAATAAACAGATATTAAACCTTAGTTCAAGAAATAAACTAAATTTTTATTCATCCATAGACAAAATGTTTATGCTCATCTTTGGATGAATCACAATTGGAATCGTTATTTTTTGGAAGTCATATAAGGCCTCATAGTACAGTCTTAGAATAAAATTTGAATAACAATTAATGGAACTGGGATTGGTATGAGCATAATTTAATTCAATCCTTATCATAGAGGAAATAAAAGTGCACATGTCATATCTCGAATTAGAAAGAGTACTAAGAATTTAAACCAATACCCAATAGATAATATCTGATGGGTTATCCTAAAATACTATTCTCGTAAGGAAAAAAGAAAGAACCATTGATTTAAGAAAGGGTCAAAAATGTCTTTCACATGGAGGCCTCTCTTTCGACTATCTGAAATGAAAGAGAAAAATGAGGAATTTACTTATCAAAAGTTGAATTTTGAACGTTTAAAAAAATATAATTACTTACTAGTTTGATAATTATGCAAGTTGAAATTCGACTCTAAATACTTCTTATCATCATCTATTAGCATTCTTTTTGGAGTCACAAGGTTTATATTATAAAATCAAAGACCTTTTAGATTGTGAATATCTTCTGATGAGATATCAAAGAAAATCATTTTGAAGTCCACATTTACAATGAATCTCTTCTTGTTAGGTTTATAAGAAGACATTAGTGATTTGGGTAATGCAATGTCTGTTTTATACTAGATTATGTAGAGTAGGGTGCCATATCTGTAGTTCAAAATCCAATCATTTTATGCATCTATATATTGTAAAATATTCATAATGCTTGGGCATAATAAGTTCTTAAAAACATATTTTCTTTCCATGGCTGGGGAATTATTGTGGGTAGAGGTAAAGGAGGATGAGAAATCTATTCTACAAAACATTTAAAATGAGGGTAGAGGGTGAGTGTTTATAAGACAAGGGAGGTGATTTGGCAACCAGATAGCGTATCAATCACACTGGTCACCTGCCATCGTTGTTTGACACTATTTGTTCAGCCTACAATTTAGTAAAACCATCTAACACTTTCCATTCAATGCACATAATCTAGAACCTACCATTTAGCACAATCATTCGACATATCCATCCAACATGAATTTCTAACACAATTTTTCAACATATCCATCTAACATAGTCATTCAACATTTCATCTGACATAACCATCTGATAGTCATTTGGTACATTCATTCAGTACATTTATTTGATGTGGACATTTAGTATAGATATTAGGTACATTCATCCAATATATCTATTTGTTGCAGTTGTTTGGTAAATTCAATTAGTGAGCCTATTGAGTGTAGCCTTTCATTGGTTATCTTGGACCTCTATCTTTTAGTGTTCATGAATGGTTGTATAAAAAAATAAGAAACTGCTTATTTTCACTCCTCTAGAATCATCACAAATTCACCATGTTCATAGAGGATTTTCCATAGCTATTAATTAAATTTTCCTATATTTGTCAAATATTTATAATAGGTTATCAGTAGGGCCTCTTAGAATTAACCCTGCTTGTGATGGTTTTTGGTTAATGCGTGAAATTTTTATGTCTTAGAATGCTTTATTTTTTGTTCCTTTCAAAAATTGATAACACGAATTGCTTCTTGAAATTTTGAATGACAACTATTCTTTCGAAATTCATCAAAAAACCTGTAGCGGATTTTCCATCTTCATGTTCACCACCATAAATAGAATATAAATATCCAACTAGTTTGAAGTCCCCTATCCTCGAGTATTTGAGCTCAAAATTTTGTGTTCATTTGAGATATATAGTGACTCTTTTTTTTCTACCCAATAAATTTCATTGGGTTGTTTCATGAATATTGAAAGAACAAAAATAATAAAAGATAAATACCATCTTATTGTGATCGCATCAATTAGAGTGCCAATGAGTTATCTATATTTAGTTACATCGACCAAATCTATTATATCTTTTGATGTCAATAATATATTATGTTCTATAGGCTTGATGATAGGCTTACAATCTTCCATTCTAAATTTTTTCAAAATATCACCAATGTACTTATATTTGTGATGAAGATGTACTTTGATTTTTCAATTACTTAAATACCCAAATAGTAATAAAGATAACCCAAATTAGTCATATCAAAGCTTTTCATCCGCTGCAATTTAAAATTTATAGTGTACCATTCATTATTCTCTGTGATGATAAAATTAAAAACATACACCACTACAAATACAACTATGTTTTCAAATGTTTGGATGATAAGAGTTGAATTTTCAAACTTAAAATATTTGAAGTTTTTTGTTCATGATGTGCTTAGCTAATCTATCATACCATGTTCAAGGGCTTTTTTCAAACCATATCATGATTTTTCAAGTTTTCACACCTTATGCTCTTGGTCATTTACTATAAAACCTTTAAGTTGTGTCATGTACATTATTTACTTGAGGTCATCGTTCATAAATGTAGTTTTTACATCCATTTGGTGAACATTCCATCCATTGTGAGCTGTCATAGCCAACTTGGTTTAAATGGTAATTCATTTTGTTGAAGGTTCTAAATTTTATTTATAGTCACTTCTTTCAATTTGAAGATAACCCTTTATGGCAAGTATATCTTTATGCTTGTAAAGTGATCCATCAGCGTTGTATTTGTTGTGATAGATGTTAGGATTAGATATAACATTAGTTTATAAGGGAATAATAAAATAAGTGAGTTGCAACTCACGTAGGTAGGATAGAATCAGAAACTTTAGTTATGAGACTTGACTCCTATTTTTTAGGAGATTATTTGTCTATATATTGTAATATTGTGAATGAATGAATTAAGTTCGACTGAATTCTCTATGATTTACACATTTTAGAGCCTCTAACTCATCACTATTAATGGGATAATTCCCATCACTGGGATCAGAGCAGGGTCTCCCTATGGGACCTCTCTATAAAAATTCTTGGCCTTATTCATTATAAGAGTTTTGGAGTGCAGACCATGTCTAGTGTTATTTCCAACTGATAGGTCATTCATCAAGTTTGACATTGGGACAGTAGTGATGACCATGTGCTAATCCCAATGACAAAATTTTGATGATAAATCAATTCTGTAACTATATATATGTGTGTGTTTTTTTTTCTGCTATAGATCTTTTAGAGTATTTACGTATTTTTGGAGTTCTGTGTTCCTATATTTTGGATTTGATTTAGCCTATGCAGCATTATTATTTATTTGGATCAAAGTTCAAACATCCCCTTGATTATTCATTATGCTCAAGATCCACGTCTCAACTTCTCCATCCGGTGATTAAAACCAATCTATCACGGGTTATCTAACAGGATCAATTGAGGAAGATCAAGGATGAAAGGTCAACATTTCTACCTACTGATACGCAGTCAATTAACAGAGGCCGTGTGTACTCCAACATGTGAATAAAGTCTCTTACACTTGCAGTATACATTGGTTTGCACCAAATCTTTGCTCGCTATTTGAAGAAAAAATCCGAATTTGATGGCAGTCTCATTGCATCTGCAATTATATCATCCTCTCCATTGCGTTGTCATTGCAGCTGAACTAAATATACTGCAAGAAAGAAGCTTCAAATGATTATCAATTCTTTAATAATTTATCCTTACAGAATATTAGCATTGAATTTTGGCTCAGTGGCGTGTCCCTCATATCGGCTTTGTTCTGAACATTGAATCAGAGTCCGTTATTTGATTTAGCAAAGTCCTATGTCGTATTGGAAAGGTCGATCTATCTCTTTAGGATCTGATTTGAACCTGTACTCTGCTTATATTCTCCTCGGCTTGGTTGACTCAAGTCCATCATCATCCAAATGTTTATTGCAATAGTGAACTCCTTCATCCAGATCATCAATCTTCACCTATCTCTACTCCCACCTTCCACCTACCGTTATCGCCGAGTTACTCAATTTCTACCTCACACGGCACTCATCTTAGTTCCCAATGCTATCACTCACTTGAATTGTGATCTGATGAGCTCTATCTCCTCAGCGATGGCCGACATTCATGCAACCGTCTATCTGTGCACTCACATCGGCTATGAAATAGTTTTAGAAGTATTTTGGGTTTGTTACATCTATTTTAGGATTATGAGTCTGAGTTTGTTATAGTTTTCTAATATTTTGTTTATTTTTAGGTTTATTAAGTCCAGATGTCAAGTTTACTAAATAGGTTGACTTTATTTCATAAGTTTTATTTTAATTTAAAATTGAGTCATAGACTTTTATCTAAGTGTCATGGTAGTTTGTTCGCCCAAAATAAAAAAATATCAAGGTCAATAGATAAAGTGTTTTTATCAGAGTTATTATTATTGTAAGGATGCATTATCGAGGTATCAATGTCCACAAAATAAAATAAAGGGGAGAAATTTAAGTGTCTAGTTTCCCATCCCATGTTAGAACTAAAGGGGGGAATGTTGGGATTAGTTCTAACATTAGTTTATTAGGGAATAATAAAATAAGTGAGTTGCATCTCATGTAGATAGGATAGAATGAGAAATTTTAGTGGTGAGAGTTGACTCTTATTTTTTAGGAGATTATTTGTCTATATATTGTAATATTTTAATGAATAAATTAAGTTATTGTGATGGACTAAATTCTCTGTGCTTTGCACATTTTCAAGCCTCTGGCTCATCACCATTAATGAGATAATTTCCAACAATAGACCAACTTATAACTAATTGGTTTGCATCCATATAAAGGATCAATCAATTTCCAAGTCCCATTTTTTACCAATGCATTGTATTCATCTTTCATTTATTTTCTATAGGATTCAAGCTTCTCAGCTTGTTTGAAAGATGTTGGTTCTAAATAAAATGGAACATTAAGTTCTCCTTTTGGAGAATCATTCGAGGTGAGATTTTCAATCTTATCTTGAATTTCTTCAAACTTCACATATTTATCAAGTCGACTCAATTTTTTATTAGTGTTGGCTTTATCTTTTGGAGTTTAACAAAATAAAACTTCTTTTACAACAAAAAAATCATTTTCTTTCTCGTCATATATCATGTATGCCTTGGAATATTTAGAATATCTCAAGTGAATTCATTTTCAACTCTTGTAGTCCGACTAATTCCTCTTCTCTTTTAGAATCAATATGTAACAAGTCGATTCAAAAACCTAGAAATGTTACATGGAAGGAAGATGACCACACCACATCTCATACGAAGTCTTGAATTCAAGGGTTGTTGATGGTTATATTTTACAGAGGTATATTATTGTTTTAGTTGATTTAACTAAAAAAAATGCATATTTACCCCTTTGAAGTACAACATAACACGAACCATATTCATCATGGTCATGTTCATCCTCTCTACAACTCCATTTTGTTGTGGAGTGTGAGGAACTTTGGATGATGTTTGATCCCATTTTTATCAAGATATGATTCAAACTTATTTTAAATTTATTCACCACCATTATCAATCTTGAGTGTTTCGATATGATTTTAAGCTTATTTTTTAATCATTATTTAAAAAAATTTGTGTCTCGAATGCTTCAAATTTATATTTGAGAAAGTATATCCAAGTCTTTCTACTATAGTGATAAATCACGAACAAGAAGTACTTATGACTACCATGTGAGAGAAATGGAAGAGAACACAAGTGTGAGTGAATAAGTTTCAACTTTCTATTAGCTTTCTATTGTGACTTTTGAAATGGTTCTCTTGCATATTTGGCCAAAATGTAGGACTCAACTTTTCATCAAAATTTGTGATTAAGGTAATCAAACCAAAAACACTATTATTTTACAAAAAATTAATGTTGTTATAGTGAGTATGATTGAATATATCATTTCAAAACATATTTGGAGACATTATGTATTTAATGAGATGAGCATAATTCCTTGAAAATGATAGCTTGCCCTTGAGTTTGAGAATTTTTCCATTCTCATATCTAGTCAAGATGACTTCATTATCACATTTCCTCATGATAGTGATGTCACCATTGTCAACCAAGATGGAATAGATTTGTTGTTTAATGATCACTAGAGACAAAAAATGTTTTTTTAATTGAGGAAAGTATATAACATTTTGAAGTTTAGAATATAGATTCCATGGACACTTGAGTCAGATTGTACCTTTTCCTTGTTTTTATAAACTTGATCTATATATGATGAATATTCGACCACAACCTTCTTCATAAAAATAATTAAATAAGTATTTTCATAATATCATTTGTAGGGTGGCACCACTATCAATAACCCATGCATCAAACCATGACAAACTGACTAAGACACTATTAGCTTCATCATCTAAAATGGAAAACACGCATTCACTAGTTAATTGAGTATAGTTTGACTCTTTTATTTATTATTTGACTTTTCCTTTTTCTTATTATGATGTGCTTATGTTTTATTCCATGAATTCCTACACTTTTGTATTTCATGGATTCCTTTTCTACCACACCGTTCATATTAGAGTTGTTACTTGGCATTCTATTTTTTATTTTAACCACTTTGATTGTCATTTTTCTACCTTTTCCATTATTTTAATTTTTTACTTATTATTACCTTAACTTTTGGAATATGTGGCCTTATAGGATATTTTGGAATAACTACCATTTACATATCACACACTTTCTCCTATGGACTCATTTTTCCTTCTGAAGGCATTTTCTCTTTCTGCCATCTTTTCAAGAAATTGATCAAATGTTAGTTTTCAACTAATTGCTTGCTTGTAGAGACTCTAAATAGATTGAATAGTTGGGAAGAAAGGATTTTACAAATTCAGTCATATAGATGTCTATTTTAACACCCATAAAATCTACATCATGTTTGATTATATGTATTTTTGAAGCCATTCTCATCACATCACCATTCTTCAACCCGAGGTTGAAAAACTCAATTACAACTGAATGAAAAACTCTGAGTGTGAATCATACATGTTTTTTTATTATATGAAGTGCTTATCATAGAGTACTACACCATAAATATGATTAAACATCTCTAGCGATTAAGGCCCTCATCAAGGCTAATGTTAAGACGATTCTAATCAGTTGTCTTTACCAGTCAATGTTGTGACAATGATTGATTTGAATGAATGCAATGTTTTTGTTTTGAGTTTTGAGTTTTTTAAACCTCAAAATTAGTTCCTTATTACTCAAAATGGTTTCCTCTTATATGTACCACTAGACTAATATACTAAACCTCTCTATATACCTTCCCTTCATATATACATATCAATACATATAAGAAGTTTTTCATTTCTATACACTTGACAATACATGAAAGAGGTGTTTAAAAACATGAGATAAGAATGGTAGGTGGTACCTAAGTGGCACTAAAAAGGGTTCTCTCTATCATTAACACCAACTTATTAAGAAAACTTCATACTTTATGATATACTCAATTTTTCTTGATTTTTAGATTTATCTGTTTCAATGAAAATAAATGGGTAAATAGTGGATCTCCTTATTTATCCTTTATTTTCAAATTTTGATTTTTTTTTCAAATTATTCTTGAAGTATCTTTCTTGAGGATATTGAATGCTTAAAAATGTTAAATGCTTCAAACTTGTAAAAAAGTACTTAAAAAATAAAAGTTGCTTTTAGATGAAAAATCATAAAATAAGTACCTCCATACCTATAAAGGCTTATTATCCATATTTTTTTTATTAAGTATTAGTAAGAAATATCCAAACCATGAAATAAAAATAAGGATGAATAAATAAATCTACAAATACAATGAACAATAATAACACATTACACAAGATATTACGTGGAAACCTTTTAATGTGCAAGGAAAAACCATAGGGAAATGGCAACTTCTAGACTTCTATTAAATTCAACAAAACCTCCTGTATAAATAACTTCCTCAAGCAACTCATTTACAATCTTTACATAAAAAGCACACAATAAAGCCAAGATTAAAAACTTGATTCCAAGATTACAAGGATACATTTACAAAAGGATTAACATCTTTTGAATAGAATTACAAAAGAGAAGAGAGTTGAGAGAAATAATAGCACCACACTCATGGATGCATAATTATCAATAGTGTAGGTTTTTCTCTACATATGAAAAGGTAAAAAAGTAGTGAAACTACATTATACAATGTCACCACCCACATGTACAAATAAGATATGATATCCCACACTACATGAATGGAAAATCAAGAATAATGGTATATGTCTTCCACTTGTGCACAAAAGATAAAATATGACCAATCACCTTTATGAATTTAACCAAACACTTTAATCATGGATTCCACATAGAAATGTGCTCCACACCCATCCATATAAATCACCAAAATTCACCCGTGTACCTTAATATAGTAATGTGCCCCACATGACACCTCAACCTGAGTAGTGATTGCTACCTCACCATAGTGAATAGTGTTAGCCACCTCATTATATGAATAGTCACTACCACCTTATCATAGTGAATAGTGTATGTCACCTCATAAAATTAATACTAATTTCCACCTCATCACATGAATAACTACTTCACTTCCTCACTTTCTCTCACTTGAATTTGATATATAAGAATCAATTCACCTATGTATTCTACCATATAACTACCATCATTGCCCATTGATCCCTGATCATAACTTCAACAATCCTAAATAAATTTTATACCACTCAAATTATCTACCCTAATCTATTTTGTTAACATGTCTACAATATTCTATTTGATGTCGATTTTCTTCAACAATATTCTTCCATCCTCAACCACACTCTTAATAAAGTGGTACTTGATGTCAATATTTTTTGTGTGATCATGAAATGCTACAATCTTCCCCAAGTGAATTGCACTTTAACTATCACAATATAATGTAATATTATCTTTCATTTCCATGAATTCACAAAACATTAATTCTAACCATATTACCTCCTTGTAACATTCGGTTGAAACCATATACTCTGCTTCAGTGGTTGATAAAGCCACCACTAGTTGTAACTTAGAAGCCCAAATCAAAACTCCACTAGTAAGAGTAAAAACATATCTTATAGTGGACTTTCATCTATCTCTATCACCACCAAAATTTGAATCTACAGAACCTCTAATTTGTAAATATGTTCTTCCATAATAGATTATAGCATCTGAAGTGCCTCTCAAATATTTGGATATCTATTTCACTGTAGACCAATGCTCCTATATATGATTCACCATGAGCTAACTCACAACTCCCACTATTTGGGAAATATATAGTCTAGTGCATACCATGGAATGCATGAGGCTTCTTACTTCTGATGAATATAGTAAATGAGACACACTTGTATTGTCCTCCTCTATTTCAAGACACTAATCAGAAGATAACTTCAAATGTGTAGGAAGTGGGGTGCTAACTTCTTTTGCATTAAGCATATTAAACTGCTACAAAATCCTCTAAACATATGTCTTTTGAGACAACAAAATATTTTTTAATTTTATGTCCCTACGTATCTTCATCCCTACAAATTGGTTTGTTGCTCCTAAGTCCATCTCAAATTTTCTAGCCAACTGAGCATTTAAAACATTAATCTTCTTCATGTTAGGGCCTACAAACAACATGTCATCAATATATAACATCAAGAAAATAAATATTTCATCATTTAACCTTGTATGGCATGCATAATGATTTGCTTCACTTATAAAACCTTGGCTCTTCATGAACGTGTCAAAATTTTTGTATCACATCCTCAGCAATAGTTTCAACTTGTATAGAGATTTATTTGATCTAAAAACTAACTGCTCTTTGCCTCTTTCTTTATAGCCCTTAGATTTATCCATATAGATGTCATCCTCAAGGACATCATGTAATAATGTTGTTTTCACATTAAGATGCTCTAGTTATATATTCTAATATGCTACAAGTATAAGTAACACTCTAATAATAGTTAACTTCATAACAGGAAATAATATCTCATTGAATTTAATACTTGACTTCTGCACATAGATTTTTCACACCAAATGAGCTTTATACCACTCTAAAAACCCATCATTTTTCTTCTTCAATTTGTCCACCCTTTTATTACCAAGGTTATTTATTTTAAGTGGGATATATAATATCTCCCATGTTTCATTCTTATGAATATCTCTCATTTCCTCCTCCATGTTTTTCTTCCATTTTATGCATTTTCAGATTTTGTATCATCCTGAAATGAACTAGGTTCATCCTCATTAGTTAACAAAGCAAAAAAGGGCTAAAAATATGAGTATATATTTATATAACCTTCTTGGTATGAGTGGATATTATATCTTTTGGTTGTTGTACTTGGTGCTTTATATGCTCCTCAAAATCTTCAACTTACTTTTTTTCATCTTTTTCTTCAACACATACAATTTCAGGTGTTTGGTGTACCTCCTTACTTTGCATAGATTTTTATTAAACACAACATCTTAAATACTAATTATTTTATGGTCAATAGGATCCCAAAATTTGTACCCTTTCACTATATCTTCATATCCAAGATACATGCATTTCCTTGATTTCAAATCAATCATGGACCTCTTTTCCTTAGGCACATGGGAAAATGCTTCACAACCATTATATCCATAAATTAGAATAGTCACTTGATTTACCATACTAAAATTCCTCTAGATTTATTCCATTTAATTCCTCCATAGGTGACCTAATAATAAGATAAATAATAGTATTAACAACCTCTTCCCAAAATCAATTATCTATCTTAGATGCCTTCAGCATGCTTCTTGCATATTCCATGATATTGTGGTTCATATGATCAGCTACACCATTATACTATGGAGTATAAGTGATAATATTTTAATTCTTAATTCCTTCATGCGTATAAATGTTATCAAAATCCTTGGAATAGTATTCTCCTTTGTTATTTACCCTAAGATTATGAAATATATGCCTATACTTTTATCTACCCATGCCTTAAATTCTTTAAATTTATCAAAAGCTTCTTCTTCAAAAAATACAGTAAAAATCTTATAGAATATTCATCTATAAAATTTATAAAATAGGGTCTACCATTTATAAACTGATTAGGGATAGGTCCAAAAATATCTGAATGGATAAGTTACAATAAATCATAATTTTTACACATGCTTGCAATAAACTTAACTCTCTTATGTTTACCAAATATATAATGCTCATATAATTCTAACTCATGAGAATTAATTCAAGATAACATACCTTGGTAATGAAAAATCTTCAATACTTTCTCACTCATATGTCCAAGGTATTGATTCCATAACATCATAGCATCTTGAGCATCATTTAAAGTTTTTGTTGTTGCAGTATTTGTCACTAAATCTCTCCATAGATGATTCAAAGATCCATATGATTTTATTTTTGATACCACTAGTGATCTTTTGTAAATTATGCATTGAAATTTTTGAAAGGTACAAGAGTTCCCTATCTCATACATCATCTTGATGTAAATTATATTCTTCCTCAAATAAAAAAATGATGTGTATCCTTCAAAACTCTTATCTTTCCATCATCCAACTTGATTCTTATACCTCCTCTTCCCATAATCTCAAATATATGATCATCACTCCAATAAATTGATCCTCCACTACATAGTTGATATCTAACAAACTAATCTCTCTGTGGAGACATATGAAAACATGCACCTGAGTCCAAAACCTAGGCATTGGAAAGTGATCAATTATTACTTAGGCATAAATCTTCATGTGCTGATGTTTCTCGTGAATCTACAATGCAAGCCTTAGTTGAAGTTGGATTATCATTTCCATCTTTATTTTCCTTGTTTAGTTTCTATCAGTGCTTCTTTAATTGTCCTGACTTTTCACAATGTTAAAACTTCATTTTCTACTTGGATCCTCTTGACTTTGATCTAGATCATGATCTACCTTGTTTGATCCTCTCACTAGAATGACCTTTCAGATCTAAGGCTTCATTTCTATAGGATTCTACATAATACTTTCTCCTCATTCCATCTCCAAGCAAATCCACTACCACATCATCAAACATCAAATCTATAAATGATGAATTGCTAATGGTCATCACCAAATGATGTTGAGAATCAGGAAGGGAACACAATAAGGAGATAGGTTTATCCTCATCCTCCATCTTCACAATGATGGAGACTAGCTTTACTAATAACAATTTTGAATTGATTAAGGTGATCAACAATCGATAAATTCTCCTTTATCCTCGAGATATATAGTTTCTTCTTCAGGAACACTTTATTGGTTGTTAATTTTGTCTATTAAATCTTGTTAATCTTATCCCATAACTCGTTTGTAATCTTCTCTTTAATGAAATTGAAGAGAACAAAATCTGCAATACAAAGATAGATTGTAGAAATTGCCTTCCTATCCATCTTTATCAACTCTTCATCTATCATTATGTTGAGTTTCCTTACAAGACATTTCAAGGATATAACTTGGTCATTTTTCACCAAGAGATCCTCCACCTTTATTTTCCATAGGGGAAAACTCTTTCCATCAAACTTTTCTATCTCAAATTTGGTCACTCCTCATATAATTGTCATATCTCCCTTGAATTAGAAGACACTCAAACACACATAGGTTTTTAAAGAGCCTAGATCTGAGACCATATGTTAGGAAAAAATATCCACAATGAACAAGAAAAATAATTTAGAATAAATCAATATACAAACATAATAAGAAAGAATAACACATTACACAAGAGATTGCATGCAAACCGTGAATTGTGTAAGGAAAAACCATGGGGCAATTGTATATTTTAGATTTCTATTAACTTTAGAAAAACCTCCTATACAAATAGCCTATTCAATAAAATCCTTTACAATTATTATATATAAATCATATAATAAATCCAATGTTACAAACTTGCTTCCAAGCTTACAAGGACACATTTACAAGAGGATTAACATCCTTTAAATATAAATACAAGAAGGAAGATAGGTGAGTGAAATAATGGCACCATACTCAAGGATACATAGTTTTCAATAGTGTAGGTTTGTCTCTACATGTTAAAAGGTAAAAAATTATTGAAACTAATTTAAACAAAGTCACCACCCACATGTGCCAACAAGATATGGCATCCCACTCCACATGAGTGGACAATAAAGAATAAGGGTATATGGCTTCCACTTGTGTCATAAATTCAAAAGATGCCCAATCATATTTATGACTTTAACCAAACACTTTAATCATGGATTCCACATATAATTTCACCCCACACCCATCCATATCATTCATCAAAGGCACCCATATGCCTTAGTGGAGTAATGTTCCCTACATGCCACCTCAACATGAATAGTGACTACCACCTCACCACAATGAATAGTATCTTCCAACTCAACAAATGAATAGTGAATAAAAACTCATCATAATGAATAGTGTCTTCTACCTCATCATATGACTAGTGAATACCACCTCATCACATGAATAGTGACTTCACTTCCTAAAATTAATACAATTTCTAATATTAGAATGTATACCATAACTTACTTGGTTGTCAAAATGCTAAGTGTTGTGAATAGAATAATATCCATGGCCATCCAGTATTTGGAATTTCAATGTTAAAAATCAATGTTAGAGAGGGGTATAGTTCACACCAAAAAAATATGGGTATAAGGTATAGCCCTATAATCAAGTATAGTATGGGATGGCTTGGAAATAAGAGATAAAACATGTACTTACCTTTGTAATTAACCTATGGAATGCGTCATATCTACCATCTCATGGTTACAAACAATAGAGAACCTAAGAGGTCCATTCAATGGATTTAATTTATTTTCAATTTCAAACATGGGCACAATATGTGAGATATAATTAGAATCATCCCTATCCACATGAGAAGAGTGTATACTAGGTATATTTATAATTTTCATAATATGAGAAAAGTAGGAAGGATATTGCTTAATAATTTTCCTAATATTTTAAAAAATAGCATCATTACTCCCTTTAGTACATGTATAATTATAATTTGAACCATTCAAAACATTCATATTTATATTGATTTAGATTTATCATACACATTGAAAATTTCCATGTTTATTAATATAACTCATAAAGTAAGCTAGGAAAGGTAAAAATCTATGAGACAAGTAAGGGCAATCCCTAACTAGGAAATAAATAATGAAAATGATAAAATTAGAAATTAATAAATAAAATAAATAAATCGTAGGGGGAATAATAACATCAAACCCTAGGTTGTATGTAAAAGTATCAACTTCACCAAAATATCTTAAAAATTATGCTTTGAGGGTAATTACACTACACGAAACATGTTAGAACTACAAGATGAAAAAAATATCACTAAATACAAAAAAAAAGTAATTTATACCTTTATAAGGTAAAAATACATGAAATGAAATTATAATGAATATTTGATAATCACCAATAATGAACATAAGGAGAAATAAAATTCTAAACATACACACATGAAATCTAAAAATGCATAAAGTGTTGAAAAGAGGCCTTTGGATATATTCATATTAAAAAATTAAAGTACACTTATGTTATGAATATATGGATTTTTTTATAAAAACTACCAATTATGATTGGTACAAAATTGGTTGATGATTGTGACCTAATCTTGATTATTTTAACACTACTCTATGATTATATCCTTCTCTATTTTTTAAGGTCTCTAATTTTTTACAATCCTAAGTTTTTTAAAAATGAAAAATGTTCCTTACTCTAAATTATAGACCATCGAAATGTTCTTTTCTTCCTTACTCAAACAACTCAGAGGGAAAGCCTAAAAACATGGTCAAAGAAAGTGTGGTTAAACCCATCCCCTCAGCCCCCTCCCACCCTATCTCCTCCTTAAGATATCCCATCAAGTGGCAAAGTGAACAGATGATAAAAAACAAAAAAAATAAGTTGAAAACCTCACCTCCTTGAGGGGAAATTAAAATTAACCTAAAATTTGAAATGTAATCCCTAAGGGTTGTCCAAATCATAAGAAAGGAGAATACAGAGAGCTAGGCAAACCCCATGTGAGCTAAAAGAGGAAGCTGCATGATTTTCATGAAAAAATGTTGAATTTTGGTCATCTTATGGTATCCCTCATGGAGGAATATAATTCTATGAATAAAGATTCATAAAAGTTGAAGCAAGATTGAAACAACCTCAAAAACTTTGAAGGCAATACCCAATTGCCAATGCTAGATAACACACCCAACAAAAAAGCTAAGGAGGCCATTAGGTCAAACCTAGCCACCTCCCCTTCTAGCATTAAAAGTAAGGAAAAATTTAAATGGATTAAAAATATAAAGTGAATTGAGATGGTCCCTAAGACCAAGGCAATAAATGTGCAAAAGGAAAGGATGGGTAAAGGTCCACGTATCTACACTAGAGGCCATTTCAAGAAAATAAGACTGAAGGAGAATACGAACATGAGCAATCTTGTAATGGTACAAAACTAAGCACACTCTAAGGATCCTTAGGGATTTGTTTTTTTGTTTGTCTTATCTTTTGCCTAGTTTAGTAGTGTGTTAGGTTCAAGGTCTTTATAGAATTTTGGCTACATTTTTCCATTGTTGGTTGGCTCGGATGGTCTATTTCATTATTGTTTCATGTATATTATTTTATATATACTTTGTGAACATTATGGTTTTACGATCCTTATAAAAATTGAATTTCACCCTATCAAATAAAAAATTTACAGACCAATGCATTTAGATGTCATAAATTTATCTCTTTTGAACTAACCCTAATAAAAAAAAGATCTGCAATTAATTGTCATGGGCACCCACTTGGAGGTTATAGTTAAATTTATAACATGTTCAAAATCAGGGTTCCGTGTAGTTGTTGTGCTTACAATTTTAATCATAATCTAAGTGATGGACATGGATTGAACTTTTGTGCCCCAATAATCAATTGTAATTATATGAACATTATTTTAGGCCTAAACTTTGTACAAATATCCTAAAAATTTAAACACTTGAAACCCATGAAGAAGAGAAATAGAAACTTTCTAGTGCACCTAAGATTTGAAATGACTTAATTATCTTGACACACACACGTGCACGTGCACAAACCTATTAGTAGGTATGTTGACACATGAAAAGAGGGAAAATCCATTAGCACTGTTGGGGATCAACCAACAATTGATTACACTTATGAAAGCAATAAACGCGGAAATAAATCAGATAGATAAGTAACTAGAATGATAAATAGCAATAACAAGAGATACAAGAAACCACCCTGAAAACTTGTATCAAACTCTTTACAGAAGGAATACAATTGAAGAAACTTCTTTCTTCCACACCTCTCTCAGATGTACAGATCTCTCACTAGATCTCTTTCCCTCAAGAGCTCTCTCTCTCAAGTACAATCAACTCCAAAAACCTAGATTGATACAACTCTGTACTGTTATTCAACCTACCAAATCATTAAGCTAAGAAGATCTAATCCTACATATAGAATTAGGAAACTTGAGCATGCACTTACAACCAACAGTTATGCCTCTTGAACAAGGGCTCTAAAAATAGTCTTGCTAATAATAGAGATGCGGACTTAAGACTAAGACTTAAACTCATCATGCAAACACTCGGTTCTATCCTCAAAAATAGATTTTGGACGCATAGGTAACCGACATCAGTTCCTGCCTGTTTGCCTGTGACCGACATCAGCCGATACCTGCTGACGTCGGCATCTCTTCAGCTGCTACTGACCGATGTCGATTGCTCCTAATCGACACCGGTGACTGTGTAAACCCAAAATTGTCAAATGCACTCATATGTGAAGCTTTTAGGCTCCACACCCTAACAATCTCCCACTTGGAGATAAACAACTGCACCAGTACCTGTACAGCAACATCTTCTAGCTCCTCCATCTTCAACTCAATCATGAAGACCAACAGAAGTTGAATGAAGATTCAACTTCTCCTTTGTAACCGGCTTGGTTAACATATCCGTAGGATTCCTATCTGTATGGATCTTCTCTAGCTTCAATTCACCATCTTCCAATACCTACCGTATGAAGTGGTACCTTAGCTGTATGTGCTTTGTTCTTGAATGAAAGGCTGAATTCTTAGCCAAATGGATTGCACTTTGATTGTTACTATACAATCTACAACTCTCATGCTCCTTTCCAAGCTCTTCCATGAACCGTGTCATCCATATCATCTCTTTGCTAGCCTCTGTGACTGAAATATACTCTGCTTCTGTAGTTGACAAGGAAACAACCTTCTGAAACTTAGATATCCAGTTAACCACCATTCCACCTACAGTGAAAACATATCCTGTGGTGCTCCTCTTGCCATCCAAATCACCTGCCATATCTGAATCTACATAACCATGTAGAGAAGTATCTGAACCTCCATAGCACAAATGCTTACTGTTGGTTCCTCTCAGATATCTAAAGATCCACTAAATTGCTTTCCAGTGTTCCTTTCCTGGATTGGCCATATACTTACTTACAACTCCCACTGCTTGGGCAATATCTGGTCTAATACAAACCATTGCATACATTAAACTCCCTACTGCGGAAGAATATGGAACTTTACTCATGTACTCTACCTCATCATGTGAATTAGGACATTGTTCTTTACTCAACTTAAAATGTCCAGCCAAAGGTGTGCTTATCGGTTTAGCATCCTGCATATTGAACCGTTTCAACACCTTGTCCACATAATCCTCTTGAGACAAAATCAACCTGTGATTTTTTTTGTCTCTCTTAATGCTCATGCCAAGGATTTTCTTTGCTGCTCCCAAATCCTTAATAGCAAACGTTTGAGCTAATTTCACCTTAAGCTCAGAGATATCCTACATGTGTGATCCTGCAACCAGCATATCATCTACATACAACAATATAATAATATATCTACCATTATCCAATCTCTTGAAATACACACAATGGTCAGATTGACACCTACTGTAGCCATGCTCAGTCATAAACCTATCAAATTTTAAATACCATTGCCTAGGAGCTTGCTTGAGGCCATACAAGCTTTTCTTCAATCTGCACACTAACTTCTCCTTACCTTTGACCTCAAATCCTTCTAGCTATTCCATGTATATTTCTTCATCCAAATCTCCATGAAGAAATGTTGTCTTAACATCTAGCTGCTCAAGATGCAAATCCTCAATAGCAACCAAAGACAGTACAGTCTGTATAGAAGTAATTTTAACAACAAGAGAAAAAATCTCACCAAAGTCAATACCTGGCTTTTGTACAAATCCTTTCACAACTAACCTGGCCTTATATCTCATCTTTCCATTCTCACCTTCTTTCAATCTGTAGGTCCATCTATTCTTCAGTGTCCTCTTTCCTGTTGGCAACTCAACCAAATCCCATGTCTGGTTCTCTCTCAAGGACTCCATTTCCTCTTTCATGCCTAGCTCCCACTGATCCTTGGACTCAACCTATATTGCTTCATCAAAACTCTCTGGTTCTCCACCATCAGTTAGCAATAAATAAAATAATGAAGGGGAATATCGAATTGGAGGCTTACTTACTCTTTTTGACCTCCTGATGGGCGTCTGAGACTCATCCACAACACGTTGTCCACCCAAATTCTCTGACAGTGACCGACCTCGGTCACTTCCAGGCCTATTACTGGCTGACGTTGGTTCTGCCTGACTGACGTCGGTGCCTGTCCTGCCGACGTCGGTCTCTATATGGCCGACGTTGATCTCTGTCCTGCCGACGCCGGTTCCTACCCTGCCAACGTCGGTCTCTATGTTTTCCTGCAAGTGATTATTTCTTTTTCCCACGAGCTCATTTTGGACCATCACCTCGTCCAATTCTCCATTGCTCTGCCTGGATTGATTCAGCTTCCTCAGCTGATCACTATACATCACTTTTTCATTGAAAAGAACATCACGACTCTTGATTACCTTGTTAGTTTCTAGATTCCAAAGTCTAAAACCAAAATCATCAGAGCCATAGCCAATAAATGTGCACCTCATAGACTTAGCATCCAGCTTTTTTCTATTTTCCTTATCAATGTGCACAAAGGTTTCACAACCAAAAACTTTGAGATATGAGAGATCTACCTTTTTACCTATCCATGCCTCTTCTAGAATTCCACCATCCAGAGTTGTAGAGGGTCCTCTATTAATCAGGTACACTGTAGTGTCAACAACTTGTACCCAAAACTGTAAGGGCAAACCAGCATGCAATCTCATACACCTTGCACGCTCCATTATTGTTCTATTCATCCTTTCAGCAATTCCATTCTGCTGAGGTGTCCTTGGAACCATCCTTTGCCTATGGATTCCATGCATATAACAATAATCTCTAAACTTATGGCTGCAAAACTCACCACCATTGTCAGATCTCAGGCACTTCAATCTTCTGCCTGTTTCATTCTCAACCATAGCTTTCTAAATCTTAAAAGTCTCAAATACATCAGATTTATTCCTAATATAATAGACCCATACCTTTCTTGTAGCATCATCTATGAATGAAACATAGTACTGTGATCCTCTAATAGAAGCAACTTGAGCCGGTCCCCACACGTCTGTGTGAACAAGCTGCAACTTATGCTTCTTCTTAGTTGACCCAGTCTTGAGGAAACTCGCTCTCTTCTATTTTCCAAAAACATAGTGCTCACAAAACTCTAGATCTATGCCTTTTAAATCTGAAAGCATACCTTTGGACTTAAGAATTGACATCCCCTTCTCACTCATGTGGCCAATCCTTGAGTGCCACAATTTTGTATCCACATCTGAAGTAGATAATACAGAAGGAGAATTGTTAGTAACACAATTACACAAATAGAGAGTACCTACTCTCTTACCTCTGGCCATTACAAGTGCACCCTTGGTCACCTTCCAAGATTCTGTTGTGAGAGTTACTGTACAACCCTCATCCCCTAACTTTATTGCAGAAATCAAATTCCTCTTCAAGCTATGAACATGCATAACATCTCTCAACACCCATGTGTTGTCATTCTACATTTTCAGCTACACTTTACCTTTGCCAATAATTTTACAAGGCTCATCATCCCCTAAATACACTATTCCAAAATCTCCATGGACATAGTCACTAAAGTATTCTCTATTGGGGGTAGCATGAAAAGATGCACCAAAATCTAAAACCCAAGATTATATATTATTATGCAAAGAGAATATTAAAGCATCTTGTGCAATACCTGCAACCTTTGCTTCTTCCTTTCCTTCGTGCTGATTGTCCTCCTTAGGCTTTGACCAGCAATCTCTGCTTACGTGCCCAATCTTTCCACAATTCTAGCATTGTGGCTTCCTGCCATTTCTGGATTTGGATCTTCCTCTCACCTTAGACTTAGACCTTGATCTCTTCTTGCTCTTGTCTTTCTGCCTCCCCCTGCTCTCAAAACTTAAAGCGTTCTTAGATGTTTTCTTTGTGCTTTTCCTACGAATTTCCTCATTCAAGATAACACTAACAACATCCTCTACTTTCAAAATATTTGATGCAGATGCAGTATTACTAATTGCCATTACTAAGCCATGCCAGCTTTCAGGCAAAGAACATAATATTAAAAGAGTTTTTATTTCATCATCAAACACTATATTGACTGAACTTAATTGATTTACAATTCCATTGAAATCATTCAGGTGAGTAGACACAGATCCACCTTCATTCATATGCAAATTAAATAACTACTTCATAAGATATACCTTATTAGAAGCTGAGGGTTTTTCATACAAATTTGTTAAAGTAGTCATCAACTCTACCATTGTTTTTGCCTGTGATAAATTAGATATCACAGTAGATGCTAGACTCAGTCTTATAGACCCCAGAGCCTTTCTATCAAGAACTTCCCATTCTTCATCATCCATGTCTTTGGGCTTCTTTGCAATCCCACTTTATGGTAAGTATATATCTTTCTGATACAGATAATCCTCTATCTGCATTCTCCAATGTTGATAATTTTTGCCATTAAACTTCTCCATTTTAAGTTTACTTTCTTTTGCCATTGCTTCTCCCACTCAAACAAAAATCCCTGCAAAAACCCCTATGAGTAACCTGTAATCAATACACACTACACAGATCTGAACCACCTGTTAGTGAACCTGAGCTCTGATACCACTTATTGGATATCAAGCTCTAAACCTACAACCAAGGCTCTGATACCACTTGTTGGGGATCAACCAACAATTGATTACACTTATGAAAGCAATAAATGCAGAAATAAATCAGATAGATAAGTAACTAGAATGATAAATAGCAAGAACAAGAGATACAAGAAACCACCCTGAAAACTTGTATTAAAATCTTTACAGAAGGAATACAATTGAAAAAACTTTTTTCTTCCACACCTCTCTCAGATGTACAGATCTCTCACTAGATCTCTTTCCCTCAAGAGCTCTCTCTCTCAAGTACAATCAACTCCAACAACCTGGATTGATACAACTCTGTATTGTTCTTCAACCTACCAACTCATTAAGCTAAGAAGATCTAATCCTACATATAGAATTAGGAAACTTGAGCATGCACTTACAACCAACAGTTATGCCTCTTGAACAAGGGCTCTAAAAATAGTCTTGCTAATAATAGAGACGCAGACTTAAGACTAAGACTTAAACTCATCATGCAAACACTCGGTTCTGTCCTCAGAAATAGATTTTGGATGCAAAGGTAACTGACATCAGCTCCTGCCTATTTGCCTGTGACCGACGTCGGCCGATACCTGCTGATGTCGGCATCTCTTCAACTGCTACTGACTGACGTCGGTCGCTCCTGACCAACGTCGGTCACTCTTGACCGACGCCGGTGACTGTGTAAACCCGAAACTGTCAAATGCGCTCATATGTGAAGCTTTTAGTCTCCACACCCTAACAAGCGCATGTCTAAAAAGATACTAAAATAGGGAAAGGGGCATACATACCAAAAATAAATAAGTGTTTTCATTGGAGGATCACTGATTATGATAAAAACAAAAAAATGAGAGAAGAAAGAGAAAATAAGATCTCTAAGGGTAAATACACATAGAGGAGAGAGAAACTATTACAAATAAGAGATAATGAGGCAATACAAATAGAAAATGAATATTGAAAGCAAAATACTGAATACCAATAAATCCCTGGTTTGAAGTAATGATCCATATGGAAAAAAACACTAAAACCCTATAATAATAATTCTTGTACAAAAATAAGTTGGTATTTACAAAAAAATAGTAAAAAATTACATGGTAAAAAAAATCAAATTTATATATTCTTTATTGTAATTCATTTTATTAACTCAAATGTTAATATATGAAAAATTGTATGAATAAAAATTATTGGAACTAATTTAAACAAAGTCACCACCCACATGTGCCAACAAGATATGGCATCCCACTCCACATGAGTGGACAATAAAGAATAAGGGTATATGGCTTCCACTTGTGTAATAAAGTCAAAAGATTCCCAATCATATTTATGAATTTAACCAAACACTTTAATCATGGATTCCACATATAATTTCACCCCACACCCATCCATATCATTCATCAAAGGCACCCATGTGCCTTAGTGGAGTAATGTTCCCTACATGCCACCTCAACATGAATAGTGACTACCACCTCATCAGAATGAATAGTATCTTCCACCTCAACATATGAATAGTGACAAAAACCTCATCATAATGAATAGTATTTTCTACCTCATCATATGACTAGTGACTACCACCTCATCACATGAATAGTGACTTCACTTCCTAACATTAATAAAATTACCAATATTAGAATGTATACCATAACTTACTTGGTTGTCAAAATGCCAAGTGTTGTGGATAGAATAATATCCATGGCCATCCAGTATTTGGAATTTTAATGTTAAAAATCTGTGTTGGAGAGGGGTATAGTTCACACCAAAAAACTATGGGTATAAGGTATAGCCCTATAATCAAGTATAGTATGGGATGACTTCGAAAGAAGAGATGAAACATGTACTTACCTTTGTAATTAACCTATGAAATGCATCATATCTAGCATCTCATGGTTACAAACAATAAATAACCTAAGAGGTCCATTCAATGGATTTAAGTTATTTTCAATTTCAAACTTGGGCACACTATGTGAGATAGAAGTATAATCATCCCTATTCATATGAGAATAGTGTGTATTAGGTACTTTATTTATAATTTTCATCATATGAGAAAAAGAGGAAGGATATATTTTCAAAAATATCATCATTATTCCCTTTTGTACATGTATAATTATAATTTTAACCATTCAAAACATTCATATTTTATATTGATTTAGATTTATCATTCAAATTGAAAATTTCCATGTCTATTAATATAACTCATAAAGTAAGCTAGGAGAGGTAAAAATCAATGAGATAAGCAAGGACAATCCCTAAATAGGAAATAAATAATGAAAATGATAAAATTATAAATTAATAAATAAAAAATATAAATCCTAGGGGGATAATAACATCAAACCCTAGGTTGTATTTAAAAGTATCGACTTCACAAAAAAATCTTAAAAATTATGCTTTGAGGGTAATTACACTACACAAAACATGTTGGAACTATGGGATGAAAAACATATCACTAAATACAAAAAAAAAAGTAATTTATACCTTTCTAAGGTAAAAATACATGAAATGAAATTATAATGAATATTCGATAATCACCAATAATGAACATAAAGAGAAATAAAATTGAAACATACACACATGCAATCTAAAAATGCATAAAGTGTTGAAAAGGGGCCTTTGGATATATGCATACTAAGATATTAAAGTACACTTATGTTATGAATATATGGAATTTTTTTGATAAACTACCAATTATGATTGGTGTAAAATTGGTTGATGATTGTGACCTAATCTTGATTAATTTGACACTGCTCTGTGATTATATCCTTCACTATTTTTTAAGGTCTCTAATTTTTTACAATCCTAAGTTTTTTGAAAATGAAAAATGTTCCTTACTCTAAATTATAGACCATCGAAATGTTCTTTTCTTGCTTACTCAAACAACTTAGAGGGAAAGCCTAAAAACATGGTCAAAGAAAGTGTGGTTGAACCCATCCCCTCAGCCCCCTCCCACCCTATTTCCCCCTTAAGATATCCCATCAAGTGGCAAAGTGAACAGAGGATAAAAAACAAAAAAAATAAGTTGAAAACCTCACCTCCTTGAGGGGAAATTAAAATTAACCTAAAATTTGAAATGTAATCCCTAAGGGTTGTCCAAATCATAAGAAAGGAGAATATAGAGAACTAGGCGAACCCCATGTGGGCCAAAAGAGGAAGCTGCATGATTTTCAAGAAAAAATGTTTAATTTTGGTCATCTTATGGTATCCCTCATGAAGGAATATAATGCTATAAAGAAAGATTCGTAAACGCTGAAGCAAGATTGAAACAACCTCAAAAACTTTGAAGGCAATACCCAATTACCAATGCTAGATAACACACCCAACAAA
Organism: Torreya grandis; assembly: GCA_037957365.1. Lineage (NCBI taxonomy): Eukaryota > Viridiplantae > Streptophyta > Pinopsida > Cupressales > Taxaceae > Torreya > Torreya grandis. The sequence goes on from JARHVA010004601.1 coordinate 145,668, forward strand.
AAACCTAAGGAAGCCATTAGGTCCAATCGAGTCACCTCCCCTTCTAGCATTAAAATTAAGGGAAAATGTAAATGGATTGAAAATAAAAAGTGAACTGAGATGGTCCTTAAGACCAAGGCAGTAAATTTGAAAAAGGAAAGGATGGCTAAAGGTCCAGATATTTGCACTAGAGGCAGTTTTGAGAAAATAAGACTGAAGGAGAATAGGAACAGGAGCAATCTTGTAATGGTGTAGAACTAAGCACACTCTAAGGATCCTTAGGGATTTGTTTTTCTGTTTGTCTTGTCTTTTACCCAGTTTAGTAATGTGTCAGGTTCAAGGTTTTTGCAAAATTTTGGCAAAATTTTGCCATTGTTGGTTGGCCTGGATGGCCTATTTCATTATTATTTATTGTATAGTATTTTATATATACTTTTTGAACATTATGGTTTTAAGATCCTTATAAAACTTGAATTTCACCCTATCAAATAAAAAATTTACAGACCAATGCATTTAAATGTCATAAATTTGTCTCTTTTGAAGTAACCCTAATCAAAATTTAAAAAAGAAATCTCTGCAATTAATTGTCATGGGCACCCACTTGGAGGTTATAGTTAAATTTCTAACATGTTCAAAATCAATGTTCTGTGTAGTTGTTGTGCTTACGAGTTTAATCATAAGCTAAGTGATGGACATGGATTGACCTTTTGCGCCTCAATAATCAATTGTAATTACATGAACATTATTTTAGGCCTAAACTTTGTACAAATATTCTAAAAATTTAAACACTTTAAACTCATGAAGAAGAGAAACTGAAACTTTCTAGTGCACCTAAGATTTGAAATGACTTAATTATCTTGACACACACACACTTTTTTTAGATTCTCATTACAGACCTATTAGTGGGTATGTCGACACATGAAAAGAGGGAAAATCCATTAGCGCATGTCTAAAAAGAGAGTAAAATAGGGAAAGGCGGCATACATACCAAAAATAAATAAGTGTTTTCATTGGAGGATCACCGATTATGATTTTAAAAAAAAAAAAATTAAGAGAAGAAAGAGAAAATAAGATCTCTAAGGATAAATACACATAGATGAGAGAGAAACTATTACAAATAAGAGATAATGAGACAATACAAATAGAAAATGAATATTGAAAGCAAAATACTGAATACCAATAAATCCCTCGTTTGAAATAATGATCCATATAAAAAAAAAAAAAAACACTAAAAAACTATAATAATAATTCTTGTACAAAAATGAGTTGGTATTTACACCAAAATAGTAAACATTTGCATGGTAAAAAAATCAAATTGATATATTCTTTATCATAATTCATTTTATTAACTCAAATGTCAATATACGAAAAACTCTATAACTGATGCAGCGAATAACTGTATCGTTGTAAATGTCATGTAGTGTATTTGTGAAGAGAAGATACATTTAATACCTTATAATAATTTATTAATCATTAAAGTGAATTTCTGTATTATTTTCTCTCCCAGATGCATAGTTGGTGGTCTGTAATTTGTCAATGTTTTGTTCATGTGCTCAAAAAAATTATTATTAACTCTATATATATATATAAACCATTTCGATATCTACAATTTTGATGTCTCCAAATGGATTTCTGTTGAGTTAGTTTCAGAGATTTTCTGATGCTTATTTTATATTCTTGCTGAAGCATATAACAATTGAGGTTCCTGGATGAATCTTCCTCGTTGTTTATTAATTTTCAGCAATGAATATGAATGTGGCGTGTCTTTCTAGTTGTAGGAAATTGATCAATTTGTAACAACTTTTTTCTTTTTTTTCTCTTTGGCGATGATAGTTATAACTTAATGATTTATGCATATGTATAAAAAAACCCTCTAACATCTCTTAGCCTCAAAACCTTAAAACGTCCCCTTTCTTGGTTCAAACTTGTTTGCATATCATATTTTCATTTCTTGTTTCTAGTAACATGGATGCAAACATAGCGCGCGGGTATGATTCAATGGTAACAAGAAAGAACAATTAAGTAATAATTATTTCTATAAAATTTGGGATGTGCAGAAGCTGAATTTGTAGATATGAGGGCATATTACAGCCCAGTACATAGGGAGCTTATAGACACTTTGTTTTCTAGTACCTTGTAATAATTCTTGATTCTTTGATAATAGGAACATTTGCTCTTCACAATATGAGCCAACCATTGGTTATGAGAAAAAGCATCTGAAAATGATGAAATGGTTTCAAAGCTGAATAGACTTAACAAATATGAATTTGGATGATGTAATTTCATAATTACATATCCTATATATTACTCAAAATCAATAGACTTGCACTTGGAACAAACTTATTGACTTAGCATTCAGGTAGGAAAAAAAAATTGATGCCAAAACTCAACAAGAAGATTATAAAATTAGAATGACGCAATATTATTTTATTTTTCTAAAGGATTTTTTATTCTACTTAAAATTGGAATTATATAAATAAAATCAAACACAAATTCAATGGCCAAATGTAATTCGAACACTCAGCTAGTAGTTATCATGTTTACCAAAGTACTCAGTTTCTCTGTCTACCTTTGTTAATGTCTATAGCTGGGCATGTAGATGAATCTTGGAAGATTAATAAAATTGGACCAGGAAACAGATTTTAATAGTAATTCAAACACTTAATTATGATGAGAACAAAAATTGGGTAGAGGGATCTCTGTTTAATCTCTTTTCACAGGATCATATCTACTTTGTATCAAGAGATGCTATTATATAAAGGAATAAAAGGAATTTTGATGAAATTATTTGAATGACAAGATTTAAGTTGTCTGCTTGTCTAGGTCCACTTTTCTTGAAAACATTTCCTTTGCAAAATCGTGGCCTTCATTAATCCATCTATTTTCAATGGATTTGTCCTTTATTAATAAAATTAATATTTTCCAATAGCACAGAGAAAAAATATCTTGTCAGTGGAATTATTTATTAAATTTATAACATTTAAAAATATTGTTCGTGATAAAGATTTTTAAGTCTTCAGAAAACTTTTGAAAGGATTTTAATAGATTATATGCACAAAATATTTTTTTATCTTTTAAAATATATATTTTAATGAATGGCTAAACAATAAATTTTATAACATAGTTTTCATAATTAAACTATAAAAGGCATTATATCATACATTGGACAAATAAATTAAATTCCTCGAAAGAGAGTTTATATATATATATATATATATATATATATATATATATATAAAATATGAAGCATTTTGCAAAACATATATTTCCATTTAGAGCAATGTATAGTTCTAATCATTTTGTTCCATAGGAAGTGGATTTGATTTTTTTTAGATGATAAAATATGTAAGTCTTGTTGAGATGTTAGAATATAAAATGAAGGTTCAATTAATTATGCTCTTTATTATTTGTAGATAATGTTAAATTATTTAGTATTATATATGTAAAGTAGGTTAAACTTGAAGATGTATAGAGTATATTAGTATTGATATCAATTTAGTTATTTTATGAAAATATTAATGATTAATTCTTTGAAGGTGAACATCATAAGTCCTAGAAACAATGCTGTGGATGATCTTAGGCATAAATAATATCATTTAAATTGTATGAGCTTTAGACACGTGATTAAACACTAGAAAAAGCACTGATTGTTTAGATAATTTATTTTTATTTTATTTTTTTCCTACAACAAAATACATATATGCTCATGGCATTTATTTTTCCTTTATAATATTTTAATAAAGTTATTTAGTTGTTATTTTAAATATACTAATTAAATTGATAGTGTCTTAACTGTAATGGTATTAGTTAGTAAAACTATTTAATTTGATTCTTGCAAAATACTAATTAAAATTATTTTGTAATAGATATTGGTTATATATGAGAAAGCTAAGAAAATATATACACATTATATTGTTTTCAAAATAATTGTATTTATAATTATTTTCAATTCAAATGAAAGATATATGTATAAATAAGGGTTATATTACTTTTAAAAAACTATGTAGTTTATAAAGAGAACAACTACTCAAAACAAGTTTAGAGGTGTTAATGATTTGAAAGAATTAGTCAAATATGAGAAATATATTGAAATACATTTTAGACATAAAATCATGCTTCATTTGACAAAATGATCATGTTTAGTTGTTACATTTGATAATAATATTATTTTTATAAAAGATGATATTTGGTCCTTTATTTTTTAAGATGATCATCATGTTAGCATTCATAGTTTTTTGAATTTTGTAAGAAGATCACGGTTGGCAAGAGAAAATATTTTGTGTTTAAAAAGTTAATATGTTTTTTGGATAAGTTGAGTAAGTCAATACTAACATGCTTAGATACTTCATTTTATTATATTCTTAATTGTGCTAATATGTTTATCAGGATTTATTTGATAAAAAATAATATGTTATGAAATGTTAAGTGTGTGTGTGTGTGTAGAGAGAGAGAGAGAGAGAATTTTTTGTTTAAATAGTTAATATTATGTTTTTATGGATAAGTTGAGTAAGTTAATACTAACATGCTTAGATACTTTATTTTATTATATTCTTAATTGTGCTAATATTTTTACGAGGCTTTATTTGATTAAAAAAATATGTTATGAAATATATATATATATATATATGAGTGAGTGAGTGAGTGTGTGTGTGTGCGTGCGTGTGCGTGTGCGTGCATGTGTGTGTGTGTGTGTGCGTGTGTGTGTGTGTGGGGTGTGTGTGAGAGAGAGAGAGAGAGAGAGAGAGAGAGAGAGAGAGAGAGAGAGAGAGAGAGAGAGAGAGAGAGAGAGAGAGAGAGAGAGAGAGAGAATATTATTAATTGGATCATCCACTTTAACTTTAGTAAGCACTCTATTTGTACATATCTGAAAATAATTATTTCAGTCTCATAATTGTTTGATTGGATGATTGCATAGCACGTTAATTTTTTTTATTTTGATATATAAGAGGTTACATGCCTCAATATTATTTTAGATCCATTTACAAATTATTAAAAAATGAAAAAAAAAAAAAAAAAAAAAAAAACATAAATTAGGCTTGAAAAGTTTTTAAGACTCAAATTATTTATTAAAAAAAATAATTATAAAAAGGTATCTGATAATAGTGAAATTATTGTATGTGCATCACATGATAGTTGGATACACCCATCTTATCAGTATTGGAGACGTCCAGTAATGAATTTTCTACAATGATTTATGTGTGTCACTAACTTAGTAATCAAAGTAGTGAATTGGTTTGCTTTAGACATGACTTGGTTATTTAAAATGTGTTGTACCACACATAAAAATATGTCACCATTTATATTTATTTATTTTGATTTTAACCATGATGTGATATCATAAATCTATTTCTAGATATGTTTTAATTTTGGTATAGGATCTATCACATGGAAGCTTCTAAAAAATTATGTGGCTATGAATATTTTGGGAAGAACTCAATGAGTGTCTCTCAAATTACAATTCTTATCTGTAATAGTCAAAGTTATATATCCCTAGTGAAGAATCTAGTTCAACACTAAAGAATAAAGAATATTAAAGTTCATGTGCATTTTATCAAAGAAATAATCCCCAATGGCAACATAGATATTTATTTTTTGTATCATATGACCAAATGGTAGAGAACTTCATAAAACCACTATGTATTACAAAGTTTTACAAGTTTAGAATAATATTGAACATCTCGAAACTGCCATAGAGGGGTGTTGATGCACTTGTGTCACTAGGGAACAAGGGGAAAGTAAAAAACTCAATTTAAAGTCTTGTAATTACTTGGGGCTTGAGTTATTTATATAACTATTCCTTAGAATAGCATAAATAACAGAGATGTTATCACGACTTCAAAGTATAAAAGTAAACCCTATTGTAGTGATAATAGATGTTATGTAGTGACATAGTTTCTAGCTAATCTTTATGAATTATCTTAATGTTTCTCAATTATTACCCAAAATGTAAATGACTAATGGATGTATATAGCATGATATAAGCTAACGTGATTCATGGGTGGATCCCAAAGAGAGTAAGGTAGGTCAGAAAAAAGATTGGGCTTAAGATAAATGAATATGTCAATTCTACTAACTTATAAGACAAATATGTGAAACTAACATCTACCAGCTCTAGGATAATGCTCAAAGATAAATAAATGAATTTCAAACATTAAAGGAAGAGGATGTGATGTATCTAAAAACATACTTTGCATAAAAATAACTCACCCACAGTAAATTGCATAGCAAATCTAGTTGTAAATGAGGAAAAATAGAGTAAATATACTATCAAATTAGTCAACCTTGCATTAAGATCAAAATAACATATACATGTGTAAAATGTAATTTATTTATTAATTTGTAGAAAGGAGACAATTAAACATCAAATCTTGAGGAACAATAACATAAAAATAAATAATTAAGCACTACAGATACTCTCATGAATTCATTGGTTCTCTTGTATTGATTCTTTCAAATAACTATTTCTAGTTTACAAAAGGAGGGGAGGACCCCTATTTATAGGCTTCAAAATTCCTAATAAGTGTTCAATTGGGCCCATAAATGATTCCAAAATACATCCAATTGGATGGAATGTTTACATTTCAAACGAATATTCCTAATTTAAAATTACAAGATATTACTAAATATTCCTAAGGGCTTGGAGGTGGATGTTGGCTTGCTTCATATTGCTTCTACTTCTTTTCGGCCTCATCTTTAGTCCATACTTCAGCACATGTCTGGTAGTCTTTATCTATTTGAGCAATGTCTAGGATCATGGGCTTGAACAAATCAGGTATGTCCTAGACTAGCTTGTCATGCTATGCGAGTATTGGCCTGAGTACTTCTTCTATTGCATCTACCTTCTGTAGCCTCTGATTGGCAAATGCCACAATGTATATCACCTCTAAATTTGTCTTGACACTTACTACATCATTTTAGAATTAAGTAATAAATAACTTCATTTATGCCCTAAAATCTTGATCATCCATGAAGGAGCTGTCAAGGTTGGTCACTCTAGTGATCATAGTATCCTTCAACAAGTGGGCTATTTGGAACTCAATTTTCTCAAAGGATGTGTTTGTATCCTTGATTTGATCAAACCATGTCTTCAAAATCCTCCTTCTATTCATGAGGATGATTTATGTAGTCAAAATGTCTTCAAGAGATAAAACTTTAAGGTTAGGAAATTTGTTCCTTTTAGCCACTCTCACCAAGTTTACTAACTTAGTGTCATAGAGTATAAGACTTTTTCCAAGCTTCATGACTACCTTGGCTTTATGGATCCCATCTCCTTGTCTCTTCTTTATAAATTTTTAGAGGTTGAAACATTGATCACAACATTGATTATTGATATCAAAGTGCCCTCTGGCATAGTGGGAAATATTTTCTCTTTTAGCCTCTATAACTCTTGTTGCATCCCCTTCATCAAGACAATAGTTGATTTTGTCTATGCTTCCATCCTTCCTTTTCTTTTCCAAAGTGAAGAGTGGCTCTTCACACTCATGTATCACAGTCGATCTAGATTGTGGTTGCTCCACTTATCTTTAAAATACCCTCTTCATGGAGAAGTGGTGTGGTCAAACATGATCCCAATTTGGCTTATAACCTAGATTGCCTAAGGCATCCTCTTCCTTATTGTTTGAATCAAGTTTCTCACCCAATTTAGGGTGGTTGTAGCTAATGGCTGAATGGGAGGTGGTTGCAGTAGGAGTGCTTGGGAAGAGGAATAATCTAAGGCCATAGCTAGGATATATAAATTATTTGGGTCCAATTTCCCTAATAGATTAAATAATGACTTAGGAGTGTCCATATTGAGAATAAATGTGGCCAATTTTGAGGGCCTAATCATTTTGGTTGTTGTGTTGGGTTGAAGTGGCCTCTATGAGGTGAATGATTTTGGAATGGATTTAAGTGGTCTGTTGGATGTAATAGAGCCAATGGTGAGTAATGCACTAGTAGTGATATCTTGAAAAGGGGTATAACCCACAACTTGGCTAACACTAGACCTTTGGGATCTTAGTGAAGGTAGAATGTTGGAAGTGGCATGGGAGATGAAAGGGGGAATGATGCCCCTAAAAGAAGTAGTTGTGAGGGATGTGAACATAAGAGTGTGATAAGTAGAAGAAGTAAGAATTGTTATAAATGTTCTAATAATAGGTAAGGAAGGTAATGTTATAGTACATACATTGGGAGTTAGGGAAGCTGATGAAGGAGACAATGATCCTCTCATTATGGTTTTAGGAGACTTTTTCCTTCTGTATAATTTCTCAACATTTCTCCTAGCTAGTGCCTAGATTCTTTCCATTAAAATTTTGATTCCTTGCAAAAATTATTCCTCAAGATCAATGACATCAGGACCTAGCTAGCCCAAGTTTTTTGAGGTAGTTTCCTCAATAAATACAATGACTATTTTAGGTTCTTGTGAGGGGACAGGATGGCTACTTGACTATCCTTGCTCAAATCTCATAGGCATGTCTTTCCCATTTAGAATAGCCTAAAGTGGGGGCTTGTAGGGTCTATTTTTTATAAGAGGAATACTATCTCTTCTTCCTTTTCTTCCTTCTCTTCATAATAAACATTGAACATGCTCCCATGAGTTTGTGGGAGATGAGGCTTTGATATGTCTTCTTTTATACTTTCTTGATCAAGCCTCCATTTAAGTGGTATATTTTTACTTTTATCACTTCTTAGGATTACTTCATCATTCATTATATTGAGGTATATGTAGTCATGTACCTTGTCTTGATACTTGTATGCTAAATCCACATCTCTTTTGAACTTGGTGAGGTGTTTGGAAATGAATTGGTTTGGATACCAAATTCTATAGTCATCCTTGGGCAATAAGTATGAGAACCTATGCCTTGATGCTGCTATTACGTCTTACCATTTCTTTACTTTGGCTCTCCTCGATTGATAAGGAGCCTTAGGGGGGTATATTCTTCTTCTTATTTAGGATGCCATCAGTTTTATGGATCATTTGGTATGATATATCCTCTTCCTACAACTTCATTGGCACATATCTTGGTAGCCTAAGGGGAGCTACCATTACCCCTTCTACTTGGATAACTATACAATCAGTGTCGAGCAAGAATCTACCTATGTCTCTTAGTACCTGCTTATCTTCTAATGGCATGCTTTGCATTTTGAATTCTATGATTGACTTGTAGACAAGGGGTATAAATACTCTACTATTATCTTGATATTCTACTTGAATCGGTGGATGTGCAATGTAGAGAATAATTAGGGCACAACTTCTTGACTTTTAAGGGACTATGTATTTGGACCTAATTACATAGTTACACAAATGGAATCCAACATATAAATCATCATATTGAATTGTGATATTTTTGCATGTTTCATTCATATCAGTGGCTAAATTTTCACTAATAATATCTCAAGTGGGGAAATCTATTAATCCTCTAATATTAGTTGCATCAATGGGATCATCCTCATGTCTACATATCGAATATGCACATTGCCAAATACCCTTTTTAATAAAGTCATGCCAATCCTTACCCCTTTTTTGAATTGTTGGATAGGTAAGCCCCTTTAGTTATTTATGTAGACAATCCCTTTTGGGTCAGTTATCGATGAGGCCAAGACTTTATCTAGAGTGTGCACCTCATATCATTTTAATGATGCTTGGGTTACATTCCACCTATGGTTGCAGTAGGTCATAGTATTTTTTAAAACTAGGGCTAGTGATGAAGAAAATTAGGACCCCTTGGTTTAGGTATTTAAGCCACCCATCTTCACATTTTGACATCTCGAATATGTTGTATACTAGGTCAGTGCATGGTATGACTTTTGGTTTTTCTATAACTTTGTGGAGATCAATAGTTTGGATTACTAGGATGTTAGTTGGAGTTGAATGATTTGGGGTATGGTCTTGGAAACATCAAGATCCCTAACTTCCTCAAAATTATAATACACACTGCTAAAGTGCTTCTCCCCTATGTCTATGGACTCAAGGAGGAACTCTGTGCCCTTAAAAATGATGGAATTGCCATATTAAAATAAGAAATCTTCATTTCTAAATGAAATGACCTTTTCAAAAGTGGAAGATCCTAATTATGCCATTTTTGTAGTGTTTTTAGGTAGTAATTCACATCTTCTTGTACTTTTATACAACTCTAGAGCTCTAACAATGGTAGCCTAGGTGCAATCCAAGAAAAGCTTAGGCTTGGTCAAACTTTCAGAATGTGAATAACAGAGAGAAAATATTTAGGGATTTGAATGCAAGTGTAGGTATTAATGATCAATTTAAGTATCATTTTTAAGATTATTTAATTAATTCAAGGTTGGATGGTGATTGTAGTTTGTGCCACCTTAATGGTGAGCTCATCACCTTTGTATTCAAATTTAGCACTCATTTACCTTTGATCCATCATCAATTTTAGATTTAAGGCTAAAGATCAGTATATTTTGAGATATGTAATTCCACTTTGGATCCACGTGGGTGATTACAATGCCTAATGTGACTAAGTTACTTAGTTGGCTCAATTCTAGACATGTGTCTTATTATTTATCTTGATTGCTCTAGATGTGGCTCTATGTGATGACTCATTTGTTCAGTGTTATGTGTCATATTTTTATTTCTAGTGAGTTATAGGGGGTGGGGTCCTATAATTCAATTAGGAATGGTAATTCCACTTATCACTTTAATAAACAATCAAGACCTTGCTTCAATAAGTGGTTCCCCCATAGGCAATCATGATCTTGCCTAAACAAGTGAAACTTTTGGAAGGCTTTTGGATAGATAGATATCATCGAGACTTGATCAAATATCTCAAGTGAATCCATGTGTCCATTCTATGGGATCTCATGATATTTGGATAGGATGCAACACAATTTTGACATGCGTCAGTCTTAGATGAGTGAAGGAAACATTTGTAACTTTTGAAGGTTGTTCAGGTTTAAATGGATGTAGTGGGGATATGTGGTGGCATCTCATGGGCCATTAGCATTATAGTATGGCATATGGTGACTTAAATTGAATGGGCTTACTCATATTGTTTAGGACCTTGACACATAGCCTATGGATTTGAATTCTAATGGTTAACTCCTTCATGAACTCTCAAAATAGTGCCACATGGCTTGTGGGCTTTCTAGATTCATTCCAAGTGTCATGCATGGATGGATGAATCATTGAGGCATTGTGAAGGCTGGCAAGGTGGACATATGTCCTTTTTAGGTCACAATCTTGAATTTTATGTCTTGTGAGGTGTCTCAAATCACTACTTTAACTTTGACATCCTACAAAGTCATGTGATAATTTAAGTTAAACTTTGGGAAACATCAAATGCATTCAATAAGAAAAAGTAAGCTAATATAAATCAAAACTAATTAAATAAATTCTTTAAATAGGATGTAAGGTCAATCCTATAGGATTTGGTGAAATATATTATGTTCATGCTCATTGGAAAACCAGGTATAACACTTTTGTTGAAATCATATCTTCACATTTCGAATAATTTTATGGTTAATAATATATTGCTTTAATGGAATTTGAATAATATTTATAATAACTTGAATACCTTTGAATTTTAATAAGTATTAAAAAATTCAAAATTAACTAAAAATTTCTAGGATGTATTAAATCAATTTCTATGTGGATAAAATGGCTTAGCAATTTTGGTGTCTTAAGTAATTTTGGAATGTTTAAAATAAGAGGGTCCCATTCTAGGAATAGGGGTAGTTGAACATCAATAAATGGAAACATCTATAGGGAAACATTATAAATTTTTAGAATCTAGATCCTTTATTCAAAGATGAATAAGAAATTAAATATCTCATTAGGCCTTTTAGTTATTATAAAAGCTACTTTTTTGAACTAAATGAAAGCTCGTAAGCTGGAAATAGATTTTAAATCTTGTAGATGATCATATCATGTGTCTGATTTGAAGTTCATTGACCATTGCCATTAGGTTCAGAAATGATAACTTTTAAGATTCAAGACATCAAAACATGAAATGACTTAAGAATTATTTAGATTTAAATAATATTGCTTTGATAAATTAGGAATGGCTTTGGCATTGCTCTGCTACCAACTAGGCATCCATAACCCTAATAGAGATACCTCTGGCTCCACTCTGATCCTTACTCTACTACCATCCAAGCATCTATATCCCTAGTAGAGATTTCTTCAATCACCATTCATAGAATATGAAGTAGTTTATGATTTTGCTTCATTGGTTTATCATAGTAATCTTGTTTTTTTATACTTGCATCCATAAACTAGAATGGTTGGGAACTAAAATTATCCAAGTGTAAGGATTATGTCAAGACATAATATGAATTTTATTCCCTCTTAGATAGTAAGTTCTACCCAAAAAACTTATTTAGTGAATTTAAGTGACAGTATGATGGTCTACATAGGTTCAAACTTTTATTCAATAAAATGATTAGTCATTTAAACTGTGTTATATATTCAAAGTAAATTAAGATATTCATAACAAAACCAATTTTTAATTAACCCTACCCAAATTTTATAAACCAAAACAATGCTAAAGTTTTAAAAACTTTAGGACCAGGTTAACATGAATCAATCCAAAGATTTCTTGTCCAGAGGACTTATTGCTAAGCTATAACACATAATATAAAACTGACAAACAAACAAACAAAAAGTGGGAAAGAACAAACAAGAAAATAAAGTAGGAAAGAAGGAAAGAAAACAACAAGAAAGTAAGGTAGGAAAGAAAAGTGGAAAGTGAGAAAGGACAAAATAATAAATCTAACTATTCTACTCCTACTTACTCTAACTCTAAAAAAATTTACTCTCCTTGTGGTATTTTAGATAGAGTAGTAGAGAAGTAATGCTTTATGTATTTCACATTGGCAGATAAGGCTAAGTCATTTCCATGTAAATATTTAAGTCTAAACATGTTTTCACTAAGTATTTATGTTACTTGATAGGATAGAATCTAGAGGGAGGTGAAATTATCATGTTGTCCTTTTTTTCATGGGCCTTGTCCCACAAGTAGGACTAAGTCCAAGATTCAGAATGCTTTAACTTTGGTTCACTTGTTGAAATATATATTCACGACATCCTTATGCTTGCTGAAGTTTTTCAATGCTTCATCTCTAGTATCTTCTATCTAGATGATGTTTGCAATCCAGTACTACACTTTTTCATCATCTTATATGTACTCAACCATGAATTCATAAGTGGGTAGTTTCAATGTGATGGGAAATATAGGATACTACCCATTAATTAGTAGGAATGGGGATCCCTTGAGCACCTTCTTGTATCTAGTTCTATCTACCTATAGAGAGAATTTCAATAAATGCTACCATTATCTTGGTTTCTTTTTGGTAGACTTATTGATAGCATTCATCAAGTTTTTATTACTAGATTCAACCACTCCATTATCGTGAGGGTAGTAGTTTGATGCAGACTTGATGACTATCTCATTATCAAATGCCCATTCAATGAATTTGGTTGAGGTGAAGGCTAGGCCATTGTCACATACCAAAAACAAGGGTGTCCCTCACTAAGTGATTATGTTCTATTCTAGTAACTTAAGGACATTTATCATTTTGCTATTTTTAATGGCCATTACTTTAGTCCACCTGGTGCAATAGTCTATGGTGGTAATTATAAACTTGTGTCCCATCAAGGATTTAGGATTGGTTACTTTTGTGAAGTTGAGGCCCCATTAAATGAATCTATTTTCTTCGATTATCAGTTATAAAGGCATGGATACCTTTACTTCTATTCGGTCAAATACTTGACATTGGTTACATGTTCTACATGAATGTGTGAATATTTGAATATGGTTCACCCTCAATATCTATTTTTCAGTGGTTCACCCTAAAGGGTGACCACTTCCTAACTTATCATGGAAATTATCCATGATATCTTTTGCTTAGACTTTGGATATGCACCTTAGATAGACTCCTTCATAGTTATTTCTTTAGAGGACTCCTCTTTTGATCATGAAGTGAGTTGATCTTAATATAAGGAATATTTTATATTATTTCTTGAGGTATGGGTGACATGATCCATGAAAAAAATAATAAAAAATGTCTTTGTACCAATATCCACCATCTACTTGATTTGCTTCGATTTGTAGGATATCAATTTAAGGATTTGTGTTTGCAATGAGTTGAATTAGACCTTGCCCTCTTACTAATTTAGTGGAATTTATTTATAAGTCATATTGTTAGGTTGTGGAGCTAAAAGCTTCACTGATGCAAACAAGGAGGAGGTTGTTGGGTTGCTGAGTTGCAGAGCGAGTTGCAAAATGAGTTGCAGAGGAACCGACGTCAGTCAGGCCAACCGACGTCGGTCATACTATAGTGCAGAAGCAACTGACATCGGTTATAAGTCAGCTGACATCGGTCAAGAAGGTGCCAACATCGGCAACCTGTGTGTTCATGTAGTTTGCATATGGGTTCCAGACTGGTCTAATTTTGGACAGGTAGTTTGCATGTAAAGACTATTTTTGGTCTTGAGTTGCGAGTCTAATTATTGTAATTAAGAAAGTCTAATTATTGTATGCATGAGATCTATATAATAGACTCATGGGCTATATTTTAAAAGTGTGCTAGAAAGCCATTGTGCTTGTAGAGAGAGCAAGAGTAGCTCCTCCTAGTTCCAAAGGGGTGCTGAGTGTGTATGATCAGGGAGAGTTGCAGGGTGTGCAAGTTCTGGTAGAAGATCCAACGGGGTACTGGTTGAAGAATCATAAGGACTTGGTGAGGTAAGGACAAGGGTTCTTTAGGGTGTAGATATATCTACATGGTATGTATGGTCTATTTATTTACAGGTTGTTGCAAGAGAAGGGAGATCTACTTGGAGTACAGTTGTGTACTTGGTGTACTGGCAGCGTTGTTACTAACTGGTGGAGGTGAACAAAAACTCTGTGTTTAAGTTGATTGTTGTGACCATGATGAGAGAGTGAAGTGTTGAAGGAGAATTATTGGTAAGCCCTAGAAGTGTGGGAACTCTAGAGGTGTGAGGAGAAGAAGTGTGGCATCTTCTTTATTGTATTTCCTTCTAGATATGTATTAATACAATTGGGTATTGTCTCTCATATTCTGTGTTGTTTCATATTTCTAGTTACTTATCATTCTAGTTAAATTATATGTTTAGTTGCTAATACAAAGGTAATCATATATACTCTTGTTGAGGAGTAGGATCTTGACAGTTGGTATTAGAGCCTGGTTGTAGGTTCAATGCGTGATACCACTACAGTTGGTATCAGAGCTTTTGGTTGGGTTACTAACAAGTTGTTTTAGATCTGGTTTGTATTTGTTGATTATAGGGTACTCACAGGGGTTTTTGTTTGAGTGGGACTATATCAATGGCAGAAGAAAGTAAGCTAAGAATGGAGAAACTGAATAGCATGAATGGTCTGATTGATGGAAAGAAAAAGTAGGTAAAGAAAGATCGTTGGTTGGTAGAAGATCAGCATGAAGAGAAGAAAGAAGTAGATGTTGTAGGTGTTGTTGCACAAGATGCTTTGGATAAAGTAGAATCTTGGTTTACAGATTCTATTGCCTCTTTCCATGCAGCCTAAAATAGAGCATCTTTTCATGAGTATGTTCAGGGAGACTTTGGAGAGATTTATTTAGGGGTTGGTGAGCCTTGTCAGATTATTGGCAAAGGGGAAGTGAATCTAAAATTACAGATAGGGAACACACGGGTGTTGAATGAGGTCATGCAGGTTCCAGTCTTGGAAATGAGTCTAATTTCTTTAGGAAAGTTGGGTGATGAGAGATGCACAGTAACTCTCACAGCGGATGCACTTGAATTAGACGGTGGAAAGAAAGTAGGTATCTTTTATCTATTTACTTATATTACTGATTCACCTTTTGTTGCAAAGATGTGGCTTTGTAGGCTTGGTCACATGTGTAAGAAGGGAATGCATGTTCTTAAGCGGAAGACAGATGTTTTTGACAAACTTAAGAACTGGAAAGCCTTGGTTTTCATGGAGGAGATGACGGATAGAGATCAACTGAGAGGACTGAATTATTTTGAGTAGGGCTGTGTTAATTTGAATAGGGTTTTGATCCAAAAGGAGCTCATAGGTAAAAGTCATTGCTCACAAGTAAAACATAGACACCAACATCAGTTATAAAACTGACGTCGGTGTCTAAATAGGGACCGACATTGGCTATGTGCAGACTGATGTCAGTGACTCAGGGACAGGTAAAGACTGGCATCATCCAGGGGAATCGATGTCAGCAAGGAGGTCAGTCGCATGGAACTGACGTCGGTTGGGTGCAGACTGAGATGTGACCGACATCAGTCACTGAGACAGATTTTGGGCAAACAGCAAGCTGTCAAGGTGTCTCAAGTGCCCATATGGAGGATTGAAGGGGTAAGTAAGCCTCAAATTCATCATTTCCCTTCTTTACACTACTAGTTACTCACTGATGGTCAAGAATCAAGAAGTTTTTTTTAAATAAGCAGAGCAGGTAGATCCAGAAACAGTGGGAGCTTGGCATGGATGAGGAATGTGATTCCTTGGAGGAGAACCAAACAGGAGTTTTTTGGTGGAGTTGCCAGCCAGATAAAACCATTGAGAGACGAATGGATTTTCAAGATAAAGAAGAGTGGGAATGGACACGTGAGATGGAAGGCCAGGGTATATGGTCTTGAGCAAGCTACAGGGCAATAGAGGTTTGACAGGGATATGACTAAGCATGGATTTAGTCAAGGTTAATGTAATTGTTGTGTTTTTATTTACCAAGTTGGATGATGGTCACAACATTATCCTATTACTGTATGTGGTGTGGTTTCTTGTTGCAGGGTTACACATGCAAGGAGTTTCTGAGCTAAAGGTAAAGTTAGTTCAGAGGTATGTCATGCAGAATTTGGGAGCAGTGAAATTCTTTGGCATAAGAGACATGGAAGATCATAGGTTAATTTTGTCTCCAGTGGGAGCTGATGTGAAGAAGGTGTTGATGAGGTTCAAGATGCAGGATGCAAAATTAGTAAGCACACCTATGGCTGGACAGTTGAAGCTGTGCTTAGAATAGTGTTTGAAATCACATGAGCTCTGGTGTAGACCTGAGTTTTTCCCAAGTAGTGGGAGTTGTCAGAGAGTTTGGATCCAATTCAGGGAAGGTGGATTCTTAGGTATTTGAGAGGGACCAGCAGTAGGGATTCATGTTATGCAGGATCAAGGTCTTCACTACATGGAGTTGTAGGTTCAGATGTGGCAGGTTACTTGGATGACAGGAGGTGTATCACAGGTTGTGTGGTGGTTGATCTTCAGGATTGAACTTGAAGAGGGATACAAGCCAAGAAATGAATTAGACAGTGTATAGGTACAGGTACAGGTGTAGCTATTTATCTCCAAGTGGGAGATTGTTAGGTTGTGGAGCTAAAAGCTTCACTGATGCAAACAAAGAGAAGGTTGTTGGGTTGCTAAGTTGCGAAGCGAGTTGTAGAGCGAGTTGCAGAGAAACTGATGTCGGTCAGGCCAACCAACGTTGGTCTACTATAGTGCAAAAGCAACCGACATCAGTTATAAGTTAGCCAACATTGGTCAGGAAGGTGCCGACGTCGGCAACCTATGTGTGCATGAAGTTTGCATACGGGTTCTAGACTGGTCTAATTTTGGACAGGTAGTTTGCATGTAAAGACTATTTTTGGTCTTGAGTTGCGAGTCTAATTATTGTAATTAAGAAATTCCAATTATTGTATGCATGAATCTATATAATAGACTCATGGGCTGTATTGTAAAAGTGTGCTAGAAAGCCATTGTGCTTGTAGAGAGAGCAAGAGTAGCTCCTCCTAGTTCCAAAGGGGTGCTGAGTGTGTATGATCAGGGAGAGTTACAAGGTGTGCAATTTCTGGTAGAAGATCCACTGAGGTACTAGTTGAAGAATCATAAGAACTTGGTGAGGCAAGGACAAGGGTTCTTTAGGGTGTAGATATATCTACATGGTAAGCATGGTCTATTGATTTTTAGGTTGTTGCAAGAGAAGGGAGATCTACTTGGAGTATGGTTGTGTACTTGGTGTATTGGTAGCATTGTTACTGACTGGTGGAGGTGAACAACAACTCTGTGTTTGAGTTGATTGTTGTGACCGTGATGAGAGAGTGAAGTGTTGAAGGAGAATTACTGGTAAGCCCTAGAAGTGTGGGAGCTCTAGAGGTGTGAGGAGAAGAAGTGTGGCATCTTATTTATTGTATTTCCTTCTAGATATGTATTAATACAATTGGGTATTGTCTCTCATATTCTGTGTTGTTTCATATTTCTAGTTACTTATCATTCTAGTTAAATTCTGTGTTTAGTTGCTAATACAAAGGTAATCATATATACTCTTGTTGAGGAGTAGGATATCAATTCAAGGATTAGTGTTTGCAATGAGTTGAATTAGACCTTGCCCTCTTACTAATTTAGTGGACTTTATTTCTAAGTCATATTTTCAAAGCTTGGTCATTCGCTTCCCTATTATTTCTCTAAGACAATTATGTCCCAACATTATCTTCACATCTAAATCAAACACTATGGCATGTGTCTTATTCCTGAGGATATAATGTCTAAATTTATTTACAACCTTCACCAGTGCATAAATTTGCTTATCTAGAATAGGATAATTTAGATCTGCATTCTTCAAGTTATTAATGATGAAGGCCATGAGTTGATCTTTGTCATCTTCTTTTTATGTTAATATAGTAGAAATAATATACTTAGAAGCAAAAGAGTATAGTTTGTTAAAATCAAGTCTTATTAGAATAATATCTTGAAAAATAACATCCCTGATGTCCTAGAAGGCCTTTTTTGCTTCAATCATCTATTATATCTTTGTGTCCTTCTTCATCATGGTGTTAAGTGGCCTCATAATACATGCAAAACTAGAAATAAAATTTATTACAAAGTTAATTTTACCAAATAATGATTTTAACTCTTTCTTGTTGTTTGGAACTTCTACTTTTGAAATTGCATTGATTTTATTAGGGTCTATGGTCATACCTTATTAAGTTATCACATGTCCTAAGTGTTTACCTTTAGTTACACAAAATATTTTTTTCTTGGGGTTCAAGGAAATGTCATTCCTTCTACAGTTCTCTAGCACTTATTCTAGATGCATCATGTGGTCTCTCATGTTCTTAGAAAAATTAGTTAGGTCATCCATGTAAATAATAATGCATTTACCTATCAGTCCATGGAATGCATGGTCCATTGATTGCTATAAATTTTCTCCTATGTTTATTAGTCTAAATGATATTCATTTGTAAGAAAATTTTCCCCATTTAGTCATGAAGGCAGTCTGCATCCTGTCATTCTTACTCAATAGGACTTGGTTGTAGCCTAAAAATCCATCTAGGAATGACATCATTATAGAGCCATTTAATAGTTGTATGACTTCATCCAAAGATGGAAAGGGATAATTATCCTTTTCAAAATATGTATTTAAGTTATGAAAATCAACACAAAGTTTGATTTCTCCACTCTTGCTCTGTACTAGCATCAGGTTAGTAACCCATGTCAAGTGTTGTATAGGGAATATTATCCTTGAATCAAGAAATTTATTCACTTCTTTGTAAATAAGTGGTTCCAACACTTTATTTATTGGTCTTTGTCTTTGCCTAAAAGGTTTACAAGATACCTTCAAAGGGATAGTGTGAGTAATCATACTAGTGTCAAATACCTTGAGGTCATAATATGACCACATAATAACTTCCTTGAATCTTGTTAAGAGGGAAAAAAATTTGTTCAATTCTTCATCATTAAAAACTAGACCAATGTTGACATTTTATTCATTCTTAGGACTTCCCAAGTTGACTTGCTTGTAATCCTTTCCACTCACTTTATGTTGTTTAACTTCATTTCCTTGCTTTTTTGGGTCAAACATTATTTCCAAAGATATCATGCCTTTACGGATTTTATTATCTCTAAATTGGATCACTCCATATTAATTTTCCTTCAAACTTTATTTATAAATTTCATCCTATTCATCAATGATATGAGATTTGAATACACTAGTATTGCACAAGTCAATTCTCTGTTAGTCACCATCAAAGACTTGGAAGTGATTGATGTTATCTAAAACCAAGGTGCATGAGATTATATCGATAGTAAATTCTTGAAATGTTTAAATCCTCATAAGGCACCATGTTCACTATTGTTGAGGCTAAAGCATCTGCTAATTGATTATATTCCTTGGGCAAGGAAATAATATTGAATGAGTCAAAATAATTGATTAAACTCCAATCCCTAAATTTATGCTTTATTAAGAATGAAAGATTTCATTTATATCTACTTCAAATATAATTCACAACTAGTTTAGAATCACCAGAAACTAATAGTTCTTTAACATTATATTTAATTTCAAATTACATTCCTAAGATAAGAACTTGATATTCTATTAAATTGATAGTGAAAGATAAATATAATCTTTAAGAAGCTAGATACTATTTGCCTTCATGATTTATTAGGAAAATCCCAACACCTAAACCTTCTTTTGCTTGTGTACCATCAAAGTGCAACATCCAAGAATATTTGTTTTCTTCTTCATCCACCTTGTTATGACCTATAACAATGTTAGTAATCTATAGAGTATAGACACCTAGTTCAAAAGACTACTAGTTTACCTTCTCATTCATGGAATTTTATTTAGTAATCATGTATTTCATCATAGGTTCCATGTTGATCTTGATCTAATTTGGGATCCCTCACCAAGGTGACCACATGTGAGAGCAATCTGTGGACATGTATACATTCAAAGACTTAGTCCAAACATGACTTAATAACAATCCACAATATTCTAGTATATCTATAACCTAAATGTTGATGAACTAATATATTCAAGGCTCATGATCTATCTACATATAGATATTCAATAATTCACCAACTACCTTCACTCTTGACTTGTCTAGCTATACCACTACATTTTCAGATTTGACTAGTTTTAACCCCAATTTTTCACAAATTCCTAGAGGCATAATATTAGCTCAAGCACCAAAATCAAGTAAGAAATTATGGATGTTATTACAAAATATTCTAATAGTTAAGAATAATAGTGTAACTTCATGCTTAATCTTGTGCATAACCACATTAGAATGAGCTTGTTTATCATTATTGGATCTAAGATTTTCATATAAGAATTTCAATAGTAAATCATGTTATTTAGTGATTTGTGTGATCTTGTGCAAATTTATATTCACTTTGATCTTATTCATGTCTTCTAATATGTTATATCCACATTTTTATGATGTTTAAAAGAACTTCTATTATTGTTTGACTCTCCTTACCTTTAGGGTGTGGAGGGTTATTATATATCCTACCATCAAGAGGAGTATCTAGTTTTTTAGGTGGGGTGGAATTTGTTAGATGTGGGTTCTAACCTGTACTTCTAAATGTGTAATTACTCCTTTGGTAATGTCGAAAAGCATGCACCTTGTTAACATTACCTTCAGTATCATTCTCATCTTGGCTTGGAAAGTCTAAGTCTCAACCATGAAGACTGATTCAAGTGCTCTAGAGGCATCATTAGAGTTATCATAACTCTTAACATTGTTTTTATTAGTGGTATTCATGTCAAATCCCTCCATTTGGCTTTGAATATCCTTAAATGTGTGTCAAAACTCAACATGGTCAAGCTCTCCATGTCTATAAGTATTTTGCACTCAACATCAGTTAGGCAAGGCCATTTCACAAATATTAATTTCATGCAGTTTATTCAAAGGGGGTTCACTATTGTTGCTAGGTATATTGAAAGGTCTATTTTATATTTCAAAGCTATCTTTGAAATCTATAATTTATATTAGAGCTCTCTGAAGTGTTACCCATTTACTTCTTGGGATCCAAGAAGTCATTCACAAGCTTTGGACAGTTCTTTGGATTGAGTCTAAATTTCCCTTTGGAGGTTCTGGCCTCTAATTCTAAGTGGTATCTTATAAATTGGTATTTTTATAGGCAACATTATTATTTTTTGTGTATGTGCCTTGGCATTTTCTTGGTTGAATAATCCAAGCTGTTGGTTAGGTATGTCATGACTCAAAAGCAACTAGTTGAGCATTGGTAGTTGGTGCAATGCAGGCTTTTTTGATTCATGTTAGGGATGACATTTCGAGCAGGCATAGTTGGATCATAATTCAGTATATCAAAGGTGGGTTACCCTTGAGGTTGAATTTACTCATCAATATATATAGCCTCATCATAGGCTAAATCAAACATGTCAATACCCATGGCTCTCCTCAAGAAGATGGATATCATTGGATCTAAAGCATTCTTGTATATTTTCAAAGCTAAGTCATCAATAGGATTATATGGTGGGGATGCAAGTGTGTACATAATTTGAAACCTAGCATTAAATGTTCTAATTTACACCTTTAGGTCCCTTTTCAAGGTGGCAAACTATTGGTACAAACTCCTGGGCTAAATACTCTAACGAACCAGGTAATAAAGGTGTCATTAAATTTATTCCATCCCATGATGGAATTTTTGATCAAGTTAAGGAACCAATGGTATGTGTCATATCAAATTAATAAAGGAAAGAGATAATAAGCCACATATTCATGGATTACATTTATTAACCTTAAAGATGATTTAAAGAACTTTATGTGTTCTTCATCCTTCACCCTACCTGTGGGGGTAAATAGAGGTAGATATTTAACTAGATTTTTTGGCAAATCATGCACAAGTTTAGGGACATTAATGGATGAACCAGCCAACCATGCCATGTTGAGTATAACAGGTTTAAAATTCTAGTTATATGGGGAATTTTTCTAGGCCATGTACTTTATACATCTTCCTTTGTCTACTCTAGGTCATGAAAATTATAGATATGCTAAAGGAGTCCTAGGTTTAGATCATGATCTAGTCCTAATCCTAGGCAATTTCAGGATGCAAAATGGGTTCTAAGAGTAAAGCGTTTCAAGGATAACCCCATAAGTGACAAATAACAAAAATATCAATGAATTTTTAATAAATAAGTTAAGATCAATTATCTTTACCTTAATATTTGAAGGTCTAGGCCTTAGAACCTCAAATTCCTTAAATATTCACAAATATTGGTTAGCTTTGTTCATAAAGTTGAAAAGATTAGTATTAAACCAAAAAACCCAAACATTTATATTCCTTATTTCATAACCTAAGGCATTAGAATGTTTCAGTATAAATTTATGCAAAGGTTTACATACTTCCAAATGAAATAGAGCAATTAAGATCTTAAATGCCTAGATTTAGTTTAAGCAATGTGTTACAAGATGGTCTTTGCCATAGATACTCAAATTATTTAAGATATTTATACCAAACCTTGAAAATATGATCAAAATAACCTTTAATATGTATAAAAATGGGGTATTTCACCTATCTTTACATGAATTTATGCAAATATATGGATTATTTTACCAAATTTTCACAAATGAACACTAATTTTGATGAAATATTTCAAAGAATGCAAAGATTCTTGCAAACGATGTGAAGATTCATGCAGAAAATGTAGATCCTTAGTGTTAATAAAAAATATATGCATAATTTGAGACAATTAAACATGTATATAATGAACTATACTATAATTACATAAAGATGTATAAGAATACTTGCATGGCCCTCCTTCTAGCACCATAGATTTCCCTTCCTATTGATGCACTTTTAGTGCTCTATGTGTCACTAGGGAATAAGGAAAAAGTAAAAAACTAAATTTAAATTCCTATAATGACTTGGGGCTGGAGTTGCTTATATAAATACTACTTGAAATATAAAAAATAAGATAGATGTGATCACTACTTCAAAGTTTACAAGTAGACCTTGTTGTAGGAACAATAGATGTTATGCAGTGACACAATTTCTAGATAATCCTTTTGAATTATCTTAATGTTTGTCAATCATTACCCAAAATTTAAATGAACAATAGATATATAAAACATGATATAAGATAAATGAAGATGCCAATTCTACTAACTTATAATACAAATACATGAAACTAACATCTACTAGACCTACCGTAATGATCAAATCTAAATAAATGTAGTTGAAGATTAAAATTAGGAAGATGCATGATCTAATATCATACTTTGCATAAAAATAACTCACTCATAGTAAATTGGACAAATATCTAGTTACAAATGATAGAAAATAGAGCAAATATACTATCAAATTAGTCAGCCTAGTGTTAATCTCAAACTAATTGATTCATGTATAAAATTTAATTTACATATTAATTTTCATAAAGGAGACAATCATAAATTAAAGCCTATGAAACAAAAACACAAAAGCAAATAATTAGGCACTACAGACATTCTTGTGAAGTTTTTGGCTATCCTGTATTGATTCTTGCAAATAACTATTTCTAATTTACAAAATGAGGGGATGACCCCTATTTATAGGATTTAAAATTCCTAAAATGTTTTCAAGTGGGACCATAAGTGATGCCAAAATATATCCAAGTTGCTGGAACATTTAAATTTCAAATTAATATTCCCATTTCAAAATTACAAGACATAACTGAATATTCCTAAGGGCCTTGAGGTGGTTTTTGTCTTACTTATTGCTACTTATACTTCTTTTTAGCCTCCTCCTTAGTCCATACTTTGGCACATGCCTTGTAGTATTTATTTATTTTAGCAAAGAATAGGATCATAGGCCTAAACAAATTAGGTATGTCCTAGACTAGCTTACCATGCTCTATGAGGATTAGCATGAGTGCTTTTATTGCCTTTGGCACATGCCTTGTAGTATTTATTTATTTCATCAAATAATAGGATCATATGCCTAAATAAATCAGGTATGTCCTAGACTAGCTTACCATGCTCTACGAGGATTAGCATGACTGCTTCTATTGCCTTTGCCTTTTGTAACATGTAATTGGAAAATGTCATAATATCTATCACCTCTATATCTATCTTGGCACTTTCTACATATAACTATAAGTGAGTGTAAGACCTTCATTTGTGCCCTAAACTCTTGATCATTTATGAAGGAGCGATCAGGCTTGGTCACTCTATTAATCATGGAGTCCTTTAGTAAGTGGGCTCTCTTGAACTCAATTTTCTCAAAGGATGTGTTTGTACCTTTGATTTGATCAAACCATGTCTTCAAATTCCTCCTCCTATTCATGAGGATGGTCTACATAGGCACAATGTCTTCAAGAGGTAAGACTTTAATGTTAAGAAATTTGTTTCTTCTCACCACTCTCACCAAGTTTGATAACTTGGTGTCATAGAGTGTAAGATTTTGGTGAAGCTTCATGACTGACTTGGTTTTTTGGATCCCATATCCTTTTATTTTCTTCTTAAATTTGTAGAGGTAGAAAATATTGATCACAACATTGATTATTGAAATCAATGTATCCTCTGGCATAGTGGCCAATTTTTATTCTTTTAGTGTCTTTAACTCTTATTGCATCCCCTTCATCAAGTCAATAATCAATTATTCCTATGCTTGAATTATAGATATAGGATCATCTACATACTCGTTCACCTCTCTAGGTATATCCTTCCATTTTTTTTTCAAAGTGAATATTGGCTCTTCATTCTCATATACCATAGTCTAGTTTGACTTTGGTTACTCCATTTGTCTTTCAAATACCATCTTCATGCTACTAGTGGTGGGTTCAAATATCATCCCAATTTAGGTTGGATCTTGGAGTGACTGAGGCCTCCCCTGACTTATTTTTTGCATCATGTTTCTCACAGAATTTTTGGTGGATGTGGCTACTAGATAAATTAGAGGTAGTTGCAATGGGAGTTCTTGGGAAGAGGAAGAAGTTATGGTTATAGCTAGGATATACAAATTCATTGGGTCCAATTACCCCAATGGATCCAACAATGACTTAGTAGGTCCCATATTGAGAACAAATGTGGGTAATGTTGAGGGCCCAATCATTTTGGTTTTTATGATGGGATGAAGTGGCCTCTACTATGTGAATGATTTTGGAATGGGCTTAAGTGGTCCACTAGATGCAATGGAGCCAAGGGTGAGTGATGAACTAGTAGTGGTAGCTTGAGAAGGGTTAGAACCTATATTTTGGATTACACTAGTGCTTTAGGATCTAGGTGGATATGGAATGTTGGCAGTGGCATTGGATATGAATTGGGGAATGGTTTCCCCAAAGGAAGTAGTGGTGGGGGATGTGAAAATCAGAGTGTGAACAACAGTAGAAAAAGAAGCAATTGTGAATGTTCCAATAATAGGGAAGGAAGGTAATGTTTTATTAATTGCATTAATATTTTGGGAAGTTGATGAAGGAGACATTGTTCCTCTCGTTATGGTTTTGAGAGACTTATTCTTTGTGTATACTTTATCAAACATTCTCCCAGCTATTTTTTGGATTATTTCCATTGAAATTTTGATTCCTTGTAGGAATTCTTCCTCAAGATCAATGGTATTAGGACTTGGATGACCCAATTTTTATATGTTCATTTCCTCAATAGATATAATATTTATTATAATTTTTTTTTAGGGTCCAGGCTAGCTGATTGACTCTCCTTACTCAGATCTTCGAGGCATATCTTGCCCACTTGTAGTAGCCTAAAGTGGGGGCCTCTAGGGTTTATTTTTGATAAGAAGAACATTATCCTCTTCTTCATTTTATTCCTTCTCCTCATAATCATAATTGATCATTCTCCCATGAGTTGGTGGGAGTTGAGGCTTTGATATGTCTTCTTTTTTCCTTTCTCAATCAATCTTTATTTTAAGTTGTATATTTTTACTTGTAGCATTTATCAAGACTAACTGTTCATTCATCACATTGAGGTATATCTAGTCATGTACCTCATCTTGATGATTATATTCTAAAGCCACATCTCTTTTAAACATGGCTAGGTGTTTGGCAATGACTTGGTTTAAATCCCACATTTTATAGTCACCCTGTGGAAATAAGTACGAATCCCTATGCCTCATTGCCACTATTACATCTTACCATTACTTTACCTTAGCTCTCCCAAAATAATAAGGAACCTTGTGGGGGGTGTCTTCTTCTTCTTCTTGAAGAGGCCATTAGTTCCATAGACATTTGGTATGTTATCTCCTCTTCTGCCAACTTCATTATCACATACCTTGATAGCCTAAGGGGAGATACCATTACCCCTTTTACTCAGATGACTATATAATTTAGGTAGAGATAGAATTTGCCTATGTCTCTTAGTGCCTACGTAACTTCTAATGGAGCCCTTTAAATTTTACATTATGTGATTGACTTGTAGACAGGTTGATATAAATCCTCTTCTATTATCTTTATATTCTACCTAAAGTGGTGGATTTTTAATGCAGATAATGATTGGGACACAATTTCTTGTCTTTTAAGAGACCATGTATTTGGACCCAATTATGCAATTACATAAATGGCATCTAAAAAATAGCTCATCATATATAATGGAGTTCTATTTATGCATGTGTCATTCTTAGCATTGGTTAAATTTTAACTAATAATATCTCCAAGTGGGGGAATCTACTGATCCTCCAAGATTAGTTGTAGAAGTGGGTCATCCTTATGTCTGTATATCCAATATATGTATTGGAAAATACCCTATTTAGTAGATCCATGCCAATCATACCCATTTTTTTAATTGATAGGTAGGCATGCCCTCATTCTCATTCATATAGACAATCCCCTTTGGGTCAGTTACCCATGAGGTCAAGACTTTATCTAGAGTGTGCATCTCATACCAATTTTTAATGATGCTCAGGTTATATTCCACCTATGGTAGTGGTAGGTCATAGTATTTTTTGAAATTAGGCCCAGTAATGAAGGCAATTGGGATCCCTTAGTTTAGGTATTTAAGCAACCCATCTTCACATTTTCACATAAAGAAGATGTCATATACTAGGTCAGTGTAGGGCATGACCTTTAGTTTTTTTGTGACTTTGTGGAGTCTAAAAACTTAACTTGCTAAGATATCAGAGGTGAGATAAATGATGTGGGGCATCATCTCGAAATAATCAAGATCCCTAACTTCCTAAACATTATAATATTCACTACTATAATGTTTTTCCCTTGTGTCTATGGCCTTGGAGAGTAACTTTATGTCCTTAAAAATGACTAAATTTCCATATTAATATAATAAATCATCACTTATGAATGATATGCCCTTACCAAAAGTGGAAATTCCTACATGTCCCATTTCTAAAGTGTTTATAGGTAGAAATTGGCATCTTCTTGTACTTATCTATAACTCTAGAGATCCAACAATGGTAGCCTAGGTGCAATCTGGGAAGAGTTTGGGCTTGGTCAAACTTTGAGAATGTGAATAGCATAAAGAGGAAATTATTAGGGCTTCAAATGCAAGTGTAGGAAATAATGATTGAGTTGAGTAGCCTTTTAAAGATTGCCTTGATTAATAATGTTTGGATGGTGATTTTGGTTCATTCCACATTAATGGTGAGCTTATTACCTTTGTATTTAAATTTCACATTGATTTACCTTTGATCCATCATCAATTTTATCTTTAAGGCTAAAGATCACCATTTTTTGACATATAGCATGCCACCTTGGATGCAACTAGGCATTGGTGGGCCATAATGTGACTAAGTTGCTTAGTTAGCTCAAGTTTGGACCTGTGTCATCTTCTTATTATTCTTAGGTGCTTTAGATGTGTCTCTATGTGATGACTCAATTATTAAATTCCATGTGGCATCTTTTGATTTGTGGTGAGTTCTAGGGTGGGGCCCTCTAATTCAGTTAGTTATGGGAATGCCACTTATCCTTTTCATAAGCAAATGGGACCTTATTTTGATAGATGGCTCTCTCATGGTAAATTGTGATCTTACTTGGATAGGTGTTTCATTCGAAAAGCCTTTGTATAGTTAGATGTCATCAAGTCTTGATTGGATGGATTGGGTGGATACATGTGTTCATTTGATGGGATTTCATGAGATTTGGATTGGATCTGACATGATGTTTACATGCATTGGTCTCAAATGAGTTTTAAGGAAACATACCTCACTTCAGAAGGTTTCTCAAGTTTGAATGGATATAGTAGGGACACATGGTGGCACCTCACAAGCCTTTAAGATTTCAATATTATATATGGTGAGTTAGATTTAATGGGCTAGCTCGGATGGGTTAGGACCTTGATATATAGCATATGGATTTCAATTCCAATGGATAACTCCTTCACAAGCTCTCAAGATGGTGTCACATGTCTTACAAGCTTCACATATTCATTCCAAGTGTCATGCAAGATTGATGAATCATTGAGGCATTGTGAGCAATGGCAAGGTAGACATCTGTCTTCTTTAGTTCAAAATATTAAATTTGATTTCCCATGAGGTGTCTCAAACCACTAATTTAACTTTGATGTCCTAAAATTTTATGCAATAATTTAAATTAGACTTTGGGAAATGTCAAATGTTTATCATAAACAAAATGAAGCTAATTTAGAGACTACTTACTTAAACGATTTAAATAAAATATAAGATAAATATAGTAGGATTTGAAAAAATCTATTATGTTCATGCTCATTATATAACTAGGTAGAACACTTTTTATGAAGGCATGTCTACATGTTTTGAATCATTTCATGGTAATAATCTATTTCCTGAATGGAAATTGAAGAATATTGGAAATAAATTGAATACCTTTGAGTTTCAATAAGTATTTCAAAATTAACAATTAACCATAAATTTTTAGGAAGTATTAAATCAATTTTCATGTGGACAAAATGTCTTAGAAAGTTTGGTGTCTTAAGAAATTTTGAAAAGTTTAAAATAGGAGGGTCCCCATTCTAGGACTAGGGGTAGTTGAGCATCAACAAGGGGGAATGTGCATGAAAATTTTACCTCCTAATATCCATTTTTTCTTTTTCATCTCTATATTTATTTGCTATTGTAAAATCATTGTAAAAAGCCACACTATGTTATTTTTTAGGTAAACTTCACTTTATGTAAATTCACAGTAGACCCAATAATGAAGCATAATTTTTAATGGAGATCCTTATATTATAGAATACTCAAAATGTTTTTAAGATTATCCATGAGAAATAGTGGGATGTATTTGCACTATCATGCTAACCTAAATCACCCTATGTGGTTTATGTATTCTATATCCTTTTGTATTAAAAAGTGGTATTGGCATGATGAAGGTGTTTAAATACTTCCATTTTTACATGTTAGCCTAAAATCATCATGGATGGTTCATGGATTCTAATTCATTTTGTATAAAAAGTTGACTATGGAATTTTTTCCTACTAAACATTAGGGGGAGTGTTTGAACAATAATATGTGTGGGACTACATTGTGGACCATATTATTCCATAAATTAAATAAATGACTTATTACAAGTAAAATACAATAAAGTATGTAAAATTTAGTTGGGAGGGTAGTGAATTAATGAGATTAAAATTAAAGGGTAGATCATTTGGTTATAATGGTCCACACAAATTATAAATGCATTTTACCTTTATAATTAAATGCATCATTATATGATAGTTTATTATAGTGTTGGTCTCTAAAAATACTTAAGAAAAGATGTATTGAGAAGAAGTGAGATGGAGAAAGGTGCTATTTAGTGTAAATGTTTCTCAAATTAATAGATATCATTTTTCATGGGTTTTTTTTAACCTTGTATAGGTTTTCCCACATTTAATCATGTGTTATGTGTTGTGATTATTCATTTTTTACTTTTGTTCATTAATTTTCCTATATAACTTAATTGGATAATAATTTCCTAAAAAGGAATAGTTACACATATTCTCCTAAAATGGAATAAAACAATATCCATGTTTTAAAAAGAGAAAAACATCTCCATGTGATTCAACATGAATCACCTTTATACAATTCTTCAATACGGAAGCATCATCTGTAAAAATATTCAAGTGCAACACATTTTTCATCAACACATAGGTGTATTCTTTCCTTTTTATTCAATTTTCAAGATTGAAATTCATATTTCAAACTTCAATCTATGTCCATTTCCTACTTATGTTTGTTGTAGGTTTTTCTACTGAGAATCATGAAAAATTGGAGCTTCATGCCAAATAAGAAATGTGTTTTACACATTTGGTTACATCTTTTCCTTTTACACTATAAATTTTATAGCCAAAAAATAAGGGGGCATTTTAAATACTCAAATATAGTATTAGTTACCTGATAATGAAAATTTTGAAATACATTTACCATGCATTAATTGAGTATAAAAACATGGTCCTTATCCACCACTCTATCACACCTACATGCCACTTTATGATTTTATCCTTCTATTATACTATTTCAGACCTATAATAACATCATTATATAGTCAAACCTAAATAATATCAGACAAATATATCTCCATACCTTCAATTTAGTTTTCCTATACACAAGTCATTACTATGAGGTTTGGTTAACATATCTATTTGATATTGACCTGATATGATTAGTACCAACCCTATCCTTGCAATGGCTAATTTTAAAATAAAACCTTTCATTAGGTTCAATCAATCTACTTATTATTTCTGTGGTATGATAAATTACCCAAAATAATATTCATATATATACAAATTAATATCTCACTTAATAGGGTACTTGGGACATATCTAGTACACATTTATATAATATTATACATTGAGCCAATATTGCATATCATTTCTAAAAAATTAATCTACCACTAGGAAAATTCACAATATAATCATGAATCATACCAAATCCAATTCAAATTCAATTATTTTCAAGTGTCAAATGCAAATAATTGCATACCTATAGTGGAGGAGCAAAACTAGATAATTACACTAGGTGGGAGAACTACACCTTGCTTGGTTTCTCTCCTCAAACTATCAAATATGTAGGCAATTACCAATCAAAAAAAATTAGGGATTGGGATCACTGTATCCTATTACAATTTTCTAATGTTTTGAAAGTTTATATCCCTCACAAGAACACCTAGGAACTCATGGTGAAGGAGGTCGATTTATGGTGTTGTGTGCATCACCAATGCTTGAAATCACACATATAGATATTTTATGGGTAATAAAAAGTAACTATATAGTCACATATGATGTTTTGGCATAGGTCACTACTAACAACTCAAGTTATTATTGATATTTGATAATAACCTTATTTAGTAACCTAAATCTAGTCATGAATACTTGATCATTTATTTTATATCTCATTTTATCATTAATTAACTAGTTCACATTATCAATACTTATTTTTACTTCAACCTCTCCTAAGAACATAAGAGGATGTATTTCTTTCCCAAAATTTTATCTATAACCTACATAATTATTTTGATTTCTAAAAATACCCTTATGGATTTGTATTCCCAAACCCAAATCTAAAAACTTCACATTTTTCCCTAGGGATATTAATGTCCAATAGGGACAATAGTTGGAGGTGTTTCTGTCCCTATGGGACAAGTTTATATTTAACACTATAATAGTAAAAAATTTAAATTAAGCCTTCCCTTACCCTGTATTTTGTGTTTATAAGCTTCCTAACATTTTTTTTTCCATTTGGATTTATATAAAGACAAACTCAAGTAACTTATTCTAAAACTTTTAAATTTAAATACAAATGCATATTTACACGGTTTCACACTAATAAAAAATTCCCTCTTCTTCTCAATTCTCATTCTAAGAATATCTAGTAGTCCTAAGCCTTGTCAAAATCATGATCAAGTATTCAATCTAGTTTTAGATGCATTCATATAGTCAAATAAAAAGAATTGAATAAAGAAATATAAGTGGGAGAAATACACAATATTTATTTCATCCTTATATTATTGGATACATAGGTAAAATTTAGTCATCCTAGGGTGACTATGATCAGCTCGGCCCAATTACACTCTACATTTTTCTAGTTGCAACTTTTCAATCATTATTAGCCCTTTTAGGGTTTTAACATTTTAAAAATCTATTTTTGGGTATTTTACATAATTTAAAGGGTAAAATTTGTGCATATAAATGTAATTCATAACTTCATAAGTGATCATAACCTAATTTAGCTATTTTATATAAAAAGATAGGATTGACCAATTAGGATAGTAGTGGTATTTGATCATGTCCTTAGACTATTGGTCATGTGCTTATTCAATCATAGTTCCCACTTCTAATAAGTTACAAATTTCATTCCCATGTTTTTGTCTCTACTTTATATTAGTCAATGCAATCATTAGCTAGACATAAATAGCTAAGTTTGTCAATAATTTTCATATCCATCCTGTTTGCAATCATATACACCTTATCAAATTCAATTATTTGCATTTGCTTTATTATAGACAGTTAATTTACCAATTAGTGTTAATTCAAATTTTAATCCAAATTTAGATAAAACATATTGGTGAACCCATTTATTCATTAACAATTCAAACCATAAGATTCTATTATGGTTTTAACCTTCTATGGTTTCAAAAAAATGTCCTAATGTTTAGATAAATTATTGAATATTAGACACTAAAATAATTTTCTTTCAACTTTGGATCTAAATCTAACACTAAAATAATTTGATTTCAAACTTAAATTCAATTGATAACACTTAAAGAAAATTATTTTTAACTTGGATCTAAAATATGACATTAAAAGAACCTTGTTTTGACCTTTAATTTTAGGGGTGTTGAAAACACAATGACTAAGAGGGGGGGTGAATCAGTCCTCAAAAACCTTCAATTAATTACCCTTAAAAATTCATGAACCAATCACATGAGCATAAAACTTGATAACACATCACATATGTGGAAAACCCTCATGGGGAATAAAACCCACTAAAAAAATCTTGGATAAAATATCATATAAGACAATGTATCAAATTTAGTTGAGCACCAACCCAACATGGAAAACCATCCTTGTATTTAACAGGCACCTACTTGATTTTATCAATCACCCACTTACTAGGAGGCTACAACCCCTTATGAATAAGTACCAACTTATTCAAATTACACTTATGAAACCATAAACCTATAAGGTATCTCTAAATCCCTCTTGACCAGGAAACAACTCAAGCAAGATCAATTCTACATGCTCCAACCTGTAAGAAAGCTTCACCTCACTCTTTCACCAAACACTAACTCAATCAATCACACTTCTTTATTTTATTCTTCCACTTAGCTCTCTATATTATCTATCCATTATCATTAATTAATAACACATCTATAATACATCTATGATAGCATCTAAATAGATAATGATCACTCCTTCAACTCTACTCCACTTGATCTCTCTCAAAACTACCTCTAAGATTCTTCACTCAACTAACCCTCTTTAACACTAAATAAGTCATGTGTCCTTGATCTTAAACTATCTAACACTTGTATGAACTTCATGATATATTTTTCTTCTCCATTTTCAGGGTTTAAAAAATGTTTCCCAACCTCCTTAGGCTCATTTATTTTCCAATCCATTTGCTTACTCTACACATCTAAATAGGCCTACAATGCCTTGTATATATACTCATCTCTTGTTCATATACCACTTAGTTGGCCACCCACCCATAACCTCTTAGGGAGGCCATATAATATGTCTTATGATATATAATAAACAATATTAAAACAAACTTTGATTCCCTTTTGGTCTTGTCATGACTCTATTAGGCCTCATTTCACTTTTAGGTCTCATGGAAACCTAATTTCATTCGGTCTATCTTCTTAGTGTCAAATATTGATCCTGTTAGGCCCAAATGGATTTATCTAACAATTAAAAACCATTAAATCACTTATAATAATACATATATTTACCTCATTTGTGCTTTATTTTACCTTTGTCTATTATTCATACCATGAAACCTCTTTTAGGATAAATTATCCTATTAGCTTGTGTGCCTCAAAAGTCTGTCTTGCAAAAGTGAAGCTTAAACACCTTTAAGATACTGAAAGATGATAAAAAAAATTACATATATATAATATACATTACATTAAGGTAATTACCACATTCATTTGACACTTTTACTTAGATCTTAAGGTTTCAAGAACACCTCATCAACTCATTCATTCAGAACTACTAGTTTACCTCAAAAACCAGTCATGATGACTTAGACTTCCAATGCCTA
Organism: Torreya grandis; assembly: GCA_037957365.1. Lineage (NCBI taxonomy): Eukaryota > Viridiplantae > Streptophyta > Pinopsida > Cupressales > Taxaceae > Torreya > Torreya grandis. The sequence continues at coordinate 180,488 of JARHVA010004601.1, forward strand.
TTTAGACACTTAAAAGGACTCTTGATTAATTAAAAATATTATATTACACATTTAAAACATACTCAAATATAAAACTCATATCATCTAATAGCAAACTATTGGTATTTTATACCAATCTCATGACCCTATAACACATTGCCTTATCTGAACTAGAAAGGTAAACTTGTGAGCAACTTTTTCACCATATTCACTGACCTCAAAAAATAATGCCAATTATTAACATGAATTTAAAGTCCTAGAAAATAGATTTATTCACTTGGTTTCTTCATTATATCATGAAAACACACTCAAATTCATCTTCTCACTTTTGCTTGGGTTTTACATTGTTTACACCATTAGGTATGTCTAGAACTAGATAAGTTGGAAGATCAGTTTAGCATATTTTAATGTTTAAAAATATCTATAAACCTTAATTTTCACAAATTATGAGTCTCTATCTTAGTATTCCATCCATTTTCTTTCCTTAACTAATGTTGTTAGAAATATTGTCATTGATGTCAAAGGTCTAGCATTGGTGATAAAGGCCCCATAGCATTTATTATCTAAAGGTGTTTTCAAAATTTACATTTTTTCTAAAATGTGTTGATATTTATTTAATATTAACTAATATATTTTTGGTTGAATAAAATTCAAAATAGGTCCCATGTATAAGTCAAAGACTCATGGGGTAAAGACAAAAGAAGAATGGGATACATTTTCCCATGAAGAGTCATCTCGAGGAATTCCAAGAGTCACCAAGTGAAGACAAAAGAGGAAGGGCACAATTTATCATGAAGAGACACTTTGAGTAATATTAAAAGTCACCAAGATAAAGACAAAATGGGAAATGAGACATTTTTTTATGAAGGTTCACCTTGTGACTTTTCAAATACAAGGATTTGAAGGGTCATACAAATATGGCACCATTTTCCATGAGGAGTAAAGGGTCACAAAGGGGGAATGGCAAAGGCCATTTGGAAATATATAAATAAAGGCTTGAGAATACATTTTTAATATAGAAGAGTGAATGGTTTAGTAATTGTTTTATCTTTATAAAAGATGAGAGAATAAAAAGATATATTTTAGAGTTCTATCATTTGTTGAGAAAACAACATTGAGAGATAGTTATGTTTTATACACAAGAGGGGTTGGTGTCCTATGGTTTGGTTCTCATAAAGATATTTTGTGTTGGTGCTTGAAAAATGGGTTGATTCTCTTGTAATTTTTTGATTTCAAACTTTGTAATTTGAGTTGGTGGTCATTCATATACTTAAGATTGTTCTTCATGGTTTTTCCAAAATTGAGTTTCCATGTAAAAATTTGGTCTCTCTCTCTCTCTCTCTCTCTCTCTCTCTCTCTCTCTCTCTCTCTCGTGTAGTGTTTGTTATTGTTTTTAGTTTTACATATATTTAATGTATGGTTAAGCGTAATTTTATTAAGTAAACGTTTATAATATATATGATATACTAATTCAACCCACCCTCTCAGTATATCATGTACTTAACAATTTTTATTAGAGCAAGTTCTTTTGGAAAAAAATTACAGCTTGAAGGTAGATCAGGGAAAGCACAATGGTTGGAATACATTAAGGTTTTTATACAAAAGAGGCACCTTTTTTCGGTTAGATAATTTTTTTTTGTATCATAAGTATGAGGAGTTATTTGATATCTCTTGGATTTGACATTTGGCAAACAGTTGTGGAGAAATACGAAAATCCACAAACACGTGTGACTACTACAGTAAAAAAAAGGAAAGTGAAAATAATGCTAAAGATTTTAATTTTATTTTATGTGAATCAAAATTTGTTAAAGTTATGCAATTAAAATCTGATCATGAGACTTGGGTAAAGCTTGAAAATATTAATAAAGGTGGTGGAAAGGTTCAGCAAGCTAAGCTCCAAACTTTTACAAGATAGTTTGAGAGTTTAAAAATGGAAGAGGAAGAAAAATTAGCAAGTTATATTTTGTGCACTAATCAAATAGTTAATCATATTCAAGGCCTTGGAGAAAATTTAGAAGAATTATCAGTGGTAAAATAGGTTTTGAGATCTCTACTAATGAGATATGATTCAAAAGTTTTGGCAATCGAGGAGATGAAGGATCTTGCCAAGATAAATATGGATGATCTACATGGTATTCTTACATCATATGAGATGTGGACCGAACAAGAGAAATCCTCAAAGAGGGAAGATAATTTTAAGACATCAAATAAAGACAAGGCTAAGATTCAAGAATTGACAGCTCTAGTGATGATGAAGATCACAATGGAGCTCTATTCATTGACAAGCTAAAAAAGGGCACAAGTAAATATTTTAAAAAAAAAACTTTTAAATGTTTTAATTGTGGAAATATCAAAAATTTTGTAGCTAAGTGTCTAGATAAGAGTAATGGTGATAATGATGAAGGAAGTTCTACATACAAGAATAATTTCAAAGGCAAATTCAATAATGGATTCAAGAAGAAGAGTTTATATTATAAAGATCCTAGATCATCCAAAGATAGTGGAGTCAGTGATTCAGATGAAGAAGACATTTTATTCATGACCATACATGAAGATGCCTCCATAAGAAAAAGTAAAGATGATCAAGAAGAAGAATAAGATGAATATAAAGTGAATATATAAAGAGCGTTTTATTTGTGCCTTAGAATAATTATAAGATCTTGAGAAGAAGAATCAAAGATTGAAGCTCTAGATCAAAAAAATGAAAAGGATTCAAAGGAAACAATTGAAGATCTACAAGTACACATTGAAGAAGCCAAAAAGAGTGAAGAATATCAACAACTTAGTTGAAAAAAGTAAGTGAAGAATTTGAAAGTTATGTTATTAAAATTTCTTCTTTAAAAGTAGATCATGAAAAAATAAATAGTGCAGCCAATGATAAAATAGCCAATGATTCAAAATTTGAGAATAACACCATTATACTAAATAAGATATTAGCAAGTCAAAAATCAATATCAGATAATATAGGTATTGTATTTGAGATGAAAAATATCTATGTTGAAGCTCTTACAAAAGATGAAACAAAAAGGGAAGAAGTTAACAATACAGAGGACATCTCAAATAATGAAGGTTGGAAGGAATAGAGATATAAAAGGTAATCAATTCAGAGATACACAAACATGTTATATTTTTATGGTTAATGTTTTTATTGTAATGGATATGATCATAATAAAATAGAATATTGAAAAAGGGCTAGAAATTTAAAAAATAAAGAGAATGAAACTCATGTAGAGTCAAGCAGAAGCCACAACTCTTTTGATCCTTTGTCAGGCTTTGGTGAAGAGACATAATATGTTACAAGTGTAATAACTTTGAACATATATCCCAGTATTATAAAAGCATATTTGAGTCAGTCAAGAAGGACCAAAGTTTCAAGGCTCCATTCATCAAGAAGAAAGTTCAGATAGATTCAAGGTAGAAGAAACAACCTAAAAAGTCTATGTTGTTCTAAATAACTTTGCATGCAAAAATGAAGAAAATACATGGTTCATTTATAGTTGATGTTTGAGGCACATGATAGGAGATAAGAGCAAGTTCATAAATATAAATAAGACCAATGGTGGCATAGTGAAATTCAAAGACAATACTACTACCAAAATTACAAAAAAAAAGTACACTAAATTTGGATAATGGTAAAACTAAGACTAAAAATGTTCTATATGTAGAAGGTCTTAAGCATAGTCTTATGAGTATAAGTCAAATGTGTGATTAGGGACACACACTAAATTTTTATGCATAAGGTTTTGAACTTAGGATAAAATATTCAAATGTGTTGATTACAGATACTTAGAGAATAGGCAATAATTTATATATGTTATTAGTTATCAAAGGTCAAATATGTTGTTTGAGTCAGGTTGAGGAAAGTTGGCTATGGCATAAGAGAATGGGACACATAAATTTTGACAATATTGTCAACATCAGTAAGAAAAAAGTAGTTAGAGATCATCCAAAGATTATAAGTCCCTCCAACACGCTTTGTGAACCATGTCAACATGGGAAGTAGGTTAGAAGATGGTTCAAGACAAAAGAATACTCAACAACTTAGACCTTAGAGTTTGATCACAATGATTTGTGTAGACCTATAAGAAATCAAATTACTCAAGGTGAGAAATATTTCATGCTTCTTGTTGATGATTTTACACGTATGACTTGGGTGATGTTTTTGAAGAAAAAATTTAGAAGCTTTAGCCACTTAAAATAATTCAAGTCTTTTATTGAGAATGAAATTGATTTTAAGATCAAGTGTCTAATATCAGATCAAGGAGGAAAATTCATTTCAGATGATTTTATTGAGTACTATGAATACCGTGGGATAAAGAGATATTATTCAATAGCTAGAACTCCATAGTAAAATGGAGTAGTTGAGCAAAAAAACAAAATAATTTAAGAGATGGCAAGGATGATGCTAAATGAAATCAAGATATTAAAAAAAAATTAGAGAGAGGTAGTAGGTAAAATAATGCATATATACAATAGATCATTGTTGAGAGTCAATAGTGACAAGACTCCCTATGAGCTATGAAAAGACAAACTA